>CATLKA010000127.1:0-39588 GCA_949987735.1 Leucophora obtusa
AAGCTGAAATTCGGTACTTAGGTTTCTCTTCCAGCCTAATTCCAACCGGGAGGGACAAAAAAAGAAAAAGAGTCCCACTTGACAGCCTGCTCAAACTGCTGGAACTAGGAAGCTGAAATTCCCTGTCGATGGATTTTCGGAAATTCCTACCCAGAGGGGCACAAATAGAATCCTGAAATGTAAAACATATGTTCCTTGGAGTATGGGCTCACTTATCGGGAAGGTGCTTTGTGAAATTTTGGACAGGGACATTGCAAAAATGGCGATTAATGAAGCGAAAAGGGCCGCTTAAAGGCCTGCCCAACTGCTGGAGGTAGGAAGTTGAAATTTGGTACTAAAGTTCCTCCTCTATTGTAGACATCCGCTAAGATGAGATTTTTGGAAATTTCCACAGGTAGGGTCAAAAACAGGAAAAGTCTCCCCCTTAACGGCCTGGCCAAACTGCTGGAACTAGGGAACTTAAATTCGGTATTTGGGTTCTTTCTCCAACGTAGACGTCCTCTAAGACGGAATTTTCGAAAATTCATACCGGGAAGGGTAAAAAGGGAAAAAACTTCCCTCTTGAAGGCCTGGCTAAACTGCTGGGTATAGAGACCTAAAATTATGTATGTCGTAGATTCCTCCTCCAACGCAGACGTCCTCTAAGACGGAATTTTTGGAAATTCCTACCGGGAGGGGTAAAAACGGAATAATTCTCCCCCTTGATGGCCTAACCGAACCCTTCGGCTAGAAACCTGTAATCTATAATATGTTTTCCTTGGAGTATGGGCCAACTTATCGACATGGCATTTTTAGGACTTTGGACAGGAACGTGGTAAAAATGGTGGTTCAAAAGGGGAAAATTGCCCCCCCCCCCCTTAACGTCAGCGTCTTTAGCTAGAAACCTAAAACTTAAAGAACAAGTGGAAACACTAAAATTAAGAAACGAGTGGAATTGAAGCACTACACAAGTGGAACGAAATGGATATAAACTTTGAACGAGTGGACTTGAAATTATAGACAATGGAAATGGATTGGAAGAGGGAACGAAATGGAATGGACTATAGAACGAAATGGAATGAGGAGCGAGATGGCAAAGAATGGGGAACGAGTGGAATTGAAACACTGCAGGTAAAAGAGGAATGGAACGGAGAAAGTGCAAAGAAATGGAATGGAAAGCGAAGCGACTGATATCAATATCGATACACAAGACAGTAGGAACGAAATGGAATGAAACGGGGAACGAGTGGAGTTGGAATAACAGATAATGGCAACGAAATGCAATGGAATGGTGAACGAAATGGAATCTTGGAAGGAGTTGCATTGGAACACTAAAATTGTTAAACAAAATGGAATGGAATTTGAATGACTCAAACTGCCGGAGTTTGGTACTTGAAATTTCGCATGCGATTGAGGCAAGATTATATATATTTGGGATTTTTACTGGGAGGAACAAAAAGGGGTGAAGAACCCCTTTTAATTACCTGTTCAAACACTATCCACGGAATATGAAACTTATGTAGCATTGAAACATACTCCCCAAAAAGTTAAACAAATTTTCTAAAAGAGAAAAACCTTAGAAAATTAATGGAACTTATATATTCTGATATTTAAACTGCAGGTAATGAAGCACCGGTGGAAGAAACCGACGCAGTAAATTTTCCAACTGAATTTGTGAATTTACTTGATTATTATCATTATTTATTTTCATTCAAAACACAAATGACCAAACTACTTACGGGTCTATCTACCTAAGTTCGCACTTTACCAAATTATCTTAACATACACACGTATATTGCAATTTATTATGGATTCATTGCTAATAATCCACTTTCATGAGAAAAAGTGATCAAATATTTATTTATTTTAAACCCATTGTTGTGCAGAATTATTTATTTGTGGTGGCAGGGTGAAGGCTTTTATTATAAAAACTGTACTTTAAATAAAAAAACGAATTTAAAAAACATTGTGGGCCCCCCCCCCCCCCCCCGGTAAACTTTAAGGCACGCTAACAACGTAGCGGGCTGCGCCCGCTAGTATTTAAATATATAAAAAATTTCAAATAAATTCTGTTCCTTAAAGAAATAAATATAAAACAGAAAATTTTTATTGTTATTTTAAATTTATCTTTTTTAAATAAAAAAAATAATAATTTTAATTGACATAGTTCGAATAGAAATGAAATATTTTTTATTTTTATTTAATTTTTTATCTTCAAATAAAATTCTAAATTTTTTTATTTGAGTTTCATAAAAACTTAATAATTTTAATATAAATAATATTCGGCAAATAAAACAATAAATTATATTATTTATTTGGGTTTCCTAAAAATAAAATATTTTTTCTTAAATTTTTATTTGTACTTGAAAATTTCTAGTAAATTTATTTCATATTTTTATTTGAACTAGAAAAACATGAAATAGATTTGTTGCTTTGTTTTATTTGAAACAGAAATATTTTGAATATGGGTGATATCAAAAAATGTGATAAAAACCGTGTAACCACCTAATTTCTAATGCATGGATTACATTTGAGTTACATATTTCAATATATATCAGAGCATTGTCATCTGTTTTACAAAATTTATAACAATCTGACCAATTTTTGGTTAATACATAAAATTTGTGACCAATATTATAGGCCAAATGTAAACTCCGTAACAAGTAACTCATAAGGTTTTTTAACTTTAATAGCTTATATTTTAATAACCAATAACTAACTGCAAGAATTTTTATGAAGAGGAAAAGTGCCGTTTTTAATAAAAATTAATACATTTTACAAACTTTTTCGTATATTTAGCTATCACGACTTCAACTCTGTAACGATTTTTCGTCATAACTTTTAATAAAAATGCATATACCAGAATTTTGGAATTATCTATTATTTATATTCCGAAAATTATAATGATCGTTGGACTGTAAGTAATCATCCAGTATAACAGACTTGAAGCTTTTCTGCAGCATGTAACATTCTCGAGATGAAAAAATATGTCTTTAATAAGATTTGAAAAAATGTTGTAAACTCCGTTCCTAATTTTTACACCAAAATATTTAACGATTACGAAAAACAATGTCATATTTGGATTCACCTTGTAGGCATCATGCGATTTTGTTTCGAAAAAAAATGTGACAAATCGTTTCTGAAAGAAAACGAAAAAAGTAACCAAATGTAAACTCCGTAACCACAATTGTTTGCATCAGATTTCATTCAAATAAATGCAGATAAATGTTTAAAATATTTTAAAATAACCATAAACAGAGGTGATTCAACTAAGATTTATGTGTCAAAAGACGATTCAACTAATAATTTTGCGTCAAACCAAAAAAATTTCAGTTTTTTACCCTAAGTTGCTGGAGCGAAAAACGATTGATTTTGCATTTCATTGGTTTTGAATCGATATTTCCAGTCATTACTGACATTAGTTTGACAAACTAAATTTGTTTCACACAATTTAAGAATTTTTTGATCGCGAAATGTTATGTTTTTAATATATTATTTAGTAACTGCGCAACCGCTGTTTGGATTTTAAAAAATTTTATATTTTTGAAAAGCATTTAAAAGGACCAAAAATACAAAATTAAAAAAAATAAAAAATTTTTTCGCGGAATGAATTGTATTTTTATTCGTGAAACCGCCAATTTCATCAACACAAATTATATATCATTGGAAAGCAAGTTGAAAACCCAAATACGAAAAACTAACAAATTGAAGAAAATTCGTACGCAATTTTTTTTGTTATATCTTTTGCTTGCAGAAATGTAAACTCCGTTACAACAAAAAAAATTAAAATTGTGCAAAAAAAAGTTATTGCGACAACTTGTAGAAGAGATTTTTTGCAATTAGGTTTATAATGACTAAACTTACTGATTCCATTAAGAAAAAACCGAAATATTAACCCTTTTTGCTTTTCACAAATTTGGCCCAAAAATTTATCACATTTTTTGATTTCACCCATATATTTTTTAATTTATACAAAAATGTTTCAACTACTTTTGTTGCTAGGATTTAATTGATACAAAATGTTTTAACTACACATAACCAAATTTGTTCATAAATATTATGAATAGCTATCATTGATTCCAGTTCATAATATGTATGAACAAATCCATACTATTTAAAAATTTATTCTCTTATAAAAAATATATATTCAAATCAAGTTGGTTTGAAATAAAATTAGAAAATAAATGTCAAAATATTATTTTCTTTTTTTAGTCATTTTTATATAAAACGAGTAAAAAGGTTAAAGTCGGGCATGCCGACTATACAATACCCTACACCACTCTGGTGTATTGTTTGGATCCGAAATTCGAATGGGTTAAAATGGGGCTTGTGTCAAAATTTTCTATAATGTGAGTCAGCGCACCAAATTTCATTAAAATATCTTAATATTTGCGACCTGCAGTTTGTAACCAAGCCAATTTTGGGGGGACCCTTATATGGGCACTAGTTCTAAACATGGACCGATGTTCACCAAAATCAATAGGCTTCGTCCTTGGGCCAACATAGGTGTATGTACCAAATTTCATCAAAATAGCTTAATATTTGCGACCTGCAGCGTATAAACAATATAATTTTGGGGGGACCCTTATATGGGCACTAGTTCTAAACATGGACCGATGTTCACCAAAATCAATAGGCTTCGTCCTTGGGCCAACATAGGTCTATGTACCAAATTTCATCAAAATATCATAATATTTGCGACCTGCAGCGTATAAACATTATAATTTTGGTAGGTCTAAACATGGACCGATGTTTACCAAAATCAATAGGCTGCGTTATAGGCCCAATGTAGGTCTGTGTACCAAATTTCATCAAAATATCTTAATATTTACGACCTGCAGCGTATAAACAGTATAATTTTGATAGAACCCTTATATGGGCACTAGGTCTAAACATGGACCGATGTTCACCAAAATCAATAGGCTGCATTATTGGGCCAATATAGGTCTGTGTACCAAATTTCATCAAAATATCTTAATATTTACGACCTGCAGCATATAAACAGTATAATTTTGGTAGGACCCTTATATGGGCACTAGGTCTAAACATGGACCGATGTTCACCAAAATCAATAGGCTGCGTTAGTGGGCCAATATAGGTCTGTGTACCAAATTTCGTCAAAATATCTTAATATTTACGACCTGCAGCGTATAAACAGTATAATTTTGGTAGGACCCTTATATGGGCACTAGGTCTAAACATGGACCGATGTTCACCAAAATCAATAGGCTGCATTATTGGGCTAACATAGGTGTGTGTACCAAATTTCATCAAAATATCTTAATATTTACGACCTGCAGCATATAAACAGTATAATTTTGGTAGGACCCTTATATGGGCACTAGGTCTAAACATGGACCGATGTTGAAAAAAATCAAACTTGTTCGTCCTTGGGCTAACATAGGTCTGCGTACCAAATTTCATCAAAATATCTTAATAGGTGCGACCTGTAGAGTGCGCACAAGATTGCATGGACAGACAGACGGACGGACGGACGGACAGACGGACATCGTTAAATCGAAATAAAAAAAAATTCTGAACCGATCGGTATACTATAAGGTGGGTCTACGACCAATATTTTTTGGTGTTACAAACATCAGCACAAACTTATAATACCCTGACCACATAGTGGTGTAGGGTATAAAAAGCAAAAAATTACAAAATAAATGAAAGGGAACTTGGTATTAGTGGTTTAAAGTCAAAGAGAGGTATGTAGGAATTTTTATCAATCTCGTTTAGATATAAAAAACATCTTGACATTATACTGATTTAGTTTTAAATTATTTGTTGCAGCTGATATATGTTAAAATTTAGTGGTACCTTTTACTAAGATGAAGGGTATAAACCAAAATAATATGTAAATTACCCTACAAATACTACGGAGAATTTAATGTGCAGCTGCTCCACAAGAATATAAATATGCTGGCGTAATAACAAATTATTGATTTCAGCAATTTTCCGTTCGATTATCAACATATAGTTTAAGTGCGAAATTTGTATTAAAGTGTATCAATAAATAATTTTTATTAAAGATCCCTTTTTTCATTTGTTTCAATTCCTTAAAAAATCCTAAATAAATAAAAACATTCATAAAATGTAGGAAAAGTTCATAGATATCATAATTTCTATTCCTTCATATGATGAACATTTTTCTTATATGTATGAACAAATTCATACCTCAAATGAAAAAGTTTTGGGAAAAAAATATCATGTTCGATTCATACAGTTTATGAAAAAATACATTCCATGTTTGAATTATTTTTTTCTTTGTGTGTGTGTGTATTTAATTTCACAAAAATAAAAATTACATTTAATTAAAATTAATGACGTATTTCAATGACCGCTACGCACTAGGAATTCCATTGATTTTCGGAGAAAGCAAATTGTACGAAATTTTTTTTTGGAGGAACATACACGACAAATCTTTGACTCCCCTCCTCAGCGACCGATTATTGTGAAATAAAAATAACCACTCGAAGCACAGTACCTTAATTATAATGTCCTTTAAAATTAAATTGTCCTTGGCTGCAGAAATATGTAGTTAAAAAAGACAGCATCCAATTTTGTTTGATGACAAAATATGATGAAATTTGAATAGACGGAAGGTAAAGAATGTTGCTGTATATAAAATTACACATTCCACAATTTTCCAAGTACATACCATTTCATATTTCTTGCAAAAATGTTGTCAATATAAAGCCTCCGAAATTATTTGGTAATTAAAAATAAAACAAAATATTTTGACAATACGGGACTTTTTTATTTCAAACTAATTTGCTGTTTTTAAATTTAAAAACAAATGAAAATATTCATAACTGGAAGGAATTTATTCATACATATAATAAACTGAAAATAAGGAAAACAGTTCATAATATTTATGAACAAATTTGGTTCTGGGTATTCAATTAAGAACACATCAAAGCAAATAATGGCAAGTTTTGTTTTTGTAAAAAATTAACAACGACTGCTTAGCACGTGGTCAAAATCATTGTTGAACGCAGTATATACAGTGCAATTTGGTCGAATTTTTAAATTCCTTTAAATCAGGGTTGGCAACCGTTTCATAAAGTTAGTGATAAGTGATAACGTTATTTCAACAGTATTTCGTTAGGTTATTTTAAGGTTATAGGTATTTTAGGTTATATCGTTAAGTTATGTTAGGGTTAACGGTATTTTAAGTTATTTCGTTAGGGTATTTTAAGATAACCGGTATTTTAAATAATTTCGTAAGGGTATTTTAAGGTTATCGGTATTTTACGTTATTTCGTAGTATATTTTAAATATATCAGATTATTATTTTTACCCTTATTAATAAGTTATTATATAACACAATATCACATAAGTATAGATGTATCACAATTAGGGTTTGGGATTTCCCGGACATTTTTATTTCCCGGGAAACGGGAATAAAAAATTTGATTCCCGGGAAACCACCTATATAAGTAATTTTTGTTAAAAAAAACACTATTTCAATAAAAATGCAGGCTATGTAGTGAGAATTCAAAGTAAAAAATATCAGAATGTTGAAAATTTAATTTTACATAAACTACTCTAAGCACTGCCAAATGAATTGCATGATTCCAGCAGAAAGCACCCACTACTGGACTGTCGGAAACAAACCGTTTAATCACATTTGGCCCATTAGATATGGTGGCCACAATGTTATTTTCCAAAGACAAATAAAACTCTTCTAGTCTTATTTCTACAATTCTTCTTATTTCATCAGCATTACATCTTCCTGATATATAAACCAACCCCAGGTTATAAAATGAATTATTTCCGTTTATACATATGTTCAAATATCTCTTTTGTGATATTCTTGTCCATTCATCTAAGATTATAGTAAATCTCCTATTGTTAGAAATATTACTCGATATTTCTTTTATCATGATATCTTTTACATGATTGTAATAATTTAGTATAATGTTCTTTATATCGGTTTCATTTTTTGGCAATGCCAGGTTTTTATTATAAGAACTTTCCCGAATAAACGAAGATCTAGTTATGGTGCGGATTGACATTACGTCGACTGCGGCTAATTTGGGTACCATTTCAGGAAATGTTTGCCCTACCATAAAACGTTCAATGCCTATTCAGCTTACACATTTTTCTTCGGGTACTTTGCTAATTTTAGCTGGAACGTTATTCTTGTTATTGTTTTCTTTAAGAGAAGTTGCATGACCATCAATTTTTTTTTTTTGTGAACCAAATTTAGATGTCGGATAACCAAATTTAGATACCTCCGTTAACCATTAGTCTTTTAGGGCAAATATTGCACTGCGCTGCATTATCCTTTTTTGTGACACTTTATTCTTTAATATAAAAGAATATATTAGTTTGAAAGCAGATGTATTAAAATAAAGTAAACTTACTTGAAAATATCACATTTATTAATGAAAATGTTACTTATAAAGTTATTGGCCCTAATATAAAGTAGTATTTTAAATTTAAAGCCCACTTTATTTTTAATCATACGGTTTTGTTCATTTTGTGTATAAAAACCTTACAAAAATATTTATATTTTCAAACATTTTGATTGGTTGAAAATAAATTAACCAATCAGAATGCTCCAAAAATAAACCAAGTCAAGGTATACTGCCACCCAATATTTTAACTAAAGTCGACTTTAACTAAAATATACATTTGAAAAATTTAGATAGTAAGGGCAATTATTTGTAAGAAACAAAACTTTTTTTTCATATATCTTTTAAACATTTTACCAAGATTTTAGGTTTTACTACTTAAATTTTGAATAAGTTATGCGAAAAATCTTTATTAGTTGAAATGCTCCTAATTACTTGGCAAAGATTTTTTTGTGTGTCAAATAAATTGATTCCCTTTTAAAAGATTTTAACAATGACGTTTTTATTTTGGTATTTAAAATGTTTTTTATGACTAAAATCCTATTCCAAACAAAAACAATTTAATAAATTTAATATTTTTAAAATGTCCCGTTTTCCCGGGATTTCCCTTACAAGTATAATTATTGTTCAACATAAAGTAATTGGTTACCGATAATTGGATATATAATGCATTACTTTGTAATGAATACTCCTTACCTCCATCATTATTTTGAATCATAAAGTAATTAGTTACCGAAAATTTATTACATAATGCATTATTTTGAAATGTATAATCCTTACCTTGAGCATTATTTAGAAACACAGAGTAATGACTTACCTATAGTTGATTACATAATGCATTCTGCATACATGTATCATTATTTTTTTTTGTGGAAACACTTTTTTTTATGAAATATTTTGTTTATTGTAAAAAGTTTTTTTTTTGGAAACACTTTTTTTTTTTGTGTAAATTTTTTTTTTGTGGATATTTTTTTTTTAGTAAAATATTTGTTTTTTCGTGGAAAAAGTATTTTTTTGGAAATACTTTTTTTTGTGGAAACTTTTTTTTTGTGGAAAATTTTTTTTGTGCAAACACTTTTTTTTGTGGAAACACCTAAAAGTGCTCTTAATTTGTTAATTTCTTTCCAAATTGGCTTTGATATTCAAAATAGGACTTACATTAAAATTTTTTTTAAAAAAAAAACCTTAAAAAATTTTTAAATCTTGACTTTAAGCGACTATATTTAGAAAAGTTATTGAGATATTGATACACATATAAGTTTGAAAAATAGGGCACATAATTAGGCTTAAACTGTGTAAAGGGTTTGCTTTCCGAGGCTGTAGTTACAATATTATAAATTTTTTATTGAAAAAATCGAAAAAAGTTAAATCGCGAATTGCGCAAAACCTAGAGCCAATTTGAACAAACTGGTTGCAGATTCGAAATCAGCACCCCCTAATTATCCTAAAACCACTGGAATAATATTCACCTTTTTTTTGTAGAGCAGTGTTATTCGAAAGTAGAATTTATAGGGATATATGTTTTTTGAATAAAGCAAAAATATGCAATGTAAAAATTTCAATATTGAAAGTTATACCTGGAAATCTTTTAAGGAAAAAACACCTATTTTATTTCAACAATGCACTATAGATAATTTGACCCATTTTTGTGGCAAAAAGTCATTTTTCGAACATTCAAGACTGAATTTTTTTTGTTGGTATTCAGTTAAGAACACATAAAAGCAAATAACGGCAAGTTTTGTTTTTGTAAACAATTAACAACGACTGCTTAGCAAGTGGTCAAAGTCATTGTCTGTGAGCAAAGTGTTGAACGCAGTATACACAGTGCAATTTGGTCGAATTTTTAAATTTCTTTTTTGAGAAATATTATTTTTGGTAGGCAGCCTCCGCTTGCAAAATAGCGAACTTGCGGAAGTTTACTTGGATGAGCAAAAGA
This sequence comes from Leucophora obtusa, assembly GCA_949987735.1. NCBI lineage: Eukaryota > Metazoa > Arthropoda > Insecta > Diptera > Anthomyiidae > Leucophora > Leucophora obtusa. The sequence continues at coordinate 10,279 of CATLKA010000127.1, forward strand.
AAGAGGAGAAGAATACTACTGTTTACAATTTTATCGTTGGTAAAGCCGAATGCGGCAATGTTTTGAATGAGGAATCGGTTTATGGGAAGGATAAAGTGCGAATTTTTTGTAAGAATATCTCAGTTAGATGGGGAGTTTTCATAGGAATATAAACATATTTCAGATGCAAAGCGAACTCTGGCTAAACGCTGAATTTATTTTCGCAATTAAAACTAAGCCAACTGCAGCTTCAATAGGGCTTCCGAAGAAAGAGTATCCTGAGAAACCTGAACGAACAAAGAGGAAATTTTAAATAGCTTTATTAAAAAATAAAAATGAAATGAAATTACTTTAGATAATGAAATGTAAAGCAAAATTTTAAATAGCTTTATTGAAAAAAAAAAAAAAAATGTTTTTACAAAAGTTTCCATTTGTTCAATTTAAAAAAAAAAAATATTTTTTTTTTTTGTGAGATTTTGGACAAAAAAAGTTAGCATTTTACACAATTAACATTTTTACCCAAGCAAATCAGAATAGATTTTAAAATTAACTTGAAAACCCGCGTATACCGATTTTTATGTAAATCAGAGAAAATTTTAAAATTTACGCCGCCATATTGGATTCGCCATTTCGAATTTGAAAAAATTTACCTCAGATTCGAAATCAGCAACTTTGAAAACCCCCATATGTGACAGCGCATACAGAAAGGGACCTAAGGGTAAAAAAATCAATTTTTTTTGATGTGGACAACATCTGAGCATCGAATGAGACCGATCCCATGCCCCAAAAGTGTTCCCTCCTAGAGATATGCGCGTTTTATGAAAGTGAAGTCGACGATTCTAAGCGCAATTAGAAAGGGACCTAACGGTTATTTATTTTCATTTTTTCCAATACTAAATTAACAAAATAACTTGATTTTACGAAACTACAAAAAATTTATTTTTTTCCTTATGAACAGTTTAAAAAAATAAAAAAATCATTTTAATCGACGGTTCTTGCGAATTGGTTCCTTAGAACTTGACGGTACCGGTCCTTTATTTTTTTTCGATTTCTTCTTAACGTCTGCTGCCTTCACTTCTTGAGGATTGTCCACTTCCTCCGAATCCTCCTCTTCGTTTCCATTTCCAGAGACCAAAGGAAGAGGGGCAACCGAATCTTTTTTTGAATCGTCAAAACATAAACCCCGAATCTCGTTATACAAGTACCATTGACGCTTCATCGATAACCCTGGTGACGGAATTATAATTGGTTTGTCATCGAAACTGGTATTGTTACTCAGATGTATGTTTTCATTTATGATGGCTGAATTCGCAAACAGTTTACATTGCACTGGTGACTGAGCAATAAATACAAAGTGATGATACTTCGATATTCCAATTAAAGTTTCATATTTAGTGGAGAAGTATTCGTCGCATTTTCTCCACTCAACAACAGGCTCACTTGAGTTTGGAAGTCGAATAGATACAGGAACATTAAATCCATTACGAGATGATTTTCTAACACAATCAACTACATCCATGAAGCAGTCGACATTAGTTTGGGCATATTTTGATTTGAAAACTCCGAATAAACGATCAGGTGAAAACTTTGTATGTCCGGTTAACAAAAAGTTCAATTCACATCTGGAAGTATCGACAAGGTGTTGTAAATATCGTATAATCACATTTTTTTTATTTTGTGAAACACAGTTATCAGCGAATATCACTAATTTTTTAGTTGAATGCACTTCTCGTAGGTAGTAATCAAGCATTGATATTACTGAATTCGGACCTTTTCCAATGGAATCGCTTTCGTCAATACACAAGATGTGTTGAACATTTTGGCGTTCGTTTGTAATTCCGAAAATTGCTGTTTTGGAACCTGATTTAAAGTATGCAGTTCTTATTTGCTGTGGACCCGACGGAAAGCTAACATTTTGAGCATAATCCATAGATATTACTAGATAATCCTCCTCTGGAATACCTGGATACATGGCATTTGGATCAGGCTTGACTAATGTTCTAAAGTCGTTATAGTACTCTCGCTAAGTGCTGGCAGATTCCAAATGATCAGAATACACCTTCAATGCTGCTTCTTTTTCAACTTCAGTCACGTTTACTGTATTAACAGCATCTTTTGCAAGATTTCGACACAATTCGCAGAAATCGTATGCCAGCTTCATAGTGACGATGTGGGGACAATATTTCTTCCACAGCGTTTGGAAAGTGCGAAGTTTTACGATTTTACCACCCGGTTCGACGCTGTTGGTGTATCTTGTGTAAACAGAAGTCTTACTTTCAGTATTTGGAAGTTTCAATAAACGATAACCACGATGATTTGGTTGACGTCCAGGTAAAGTGATAGCAACAGTTTCAGCAAAACTGCAGATAAATGAAACAATTTTTTTTTTCCAAAATAGTTAAAGCATCTGTACGATTAATTTTATTCGTCATGCCATGTTCGCGTGGATAAACACCATTTTTGTCGTAATGTTCGATTAGATTTTTGTAGCGTTTAATTCCCATTGTATACAGGAAGAAGTACATATCACGGCATATCGGCAAACTTCGAAAATAATATATCTGATTGTACCGTTTCTTCATAGCTCGCGATCGATCACCAACTTTTGACCTGAGCATTGCATCGTCGGTGAGCTGCCAGATGTCCGAGAATAATTAAATCTTGGGATTCCTTATCTAAATTCATGAAAGACGTACGAAAATCCACAGCCATCTTCTTAGGGGTCACTTTATTGCATTGATTTGAACAACACAGAGGTATTTTTGAACCATACAGTCGAGAAACTACCTTTTCTTCTCGTAAATCTAGATCAGATTTATCAAGGTACATATTATCGGTATCATCTTCAGAGTCACTATCCGATAATTCTGAGAAGTGATCGTCATCATCCTCGTCATCAGGGAAGCGATAAAGTAAATCTACTTCTTCGAATTCGTCCACCATTTCATCCTAAAAAACAAACAGTAAGAATGTTATCAGTTTTAAATTGTTTTCGCGAATAACATAATAAGGTTATGTGAAAAAAATTTTCGTACTAACAGCGTGATATTCACGATTTAAAAGAATTATAAATGAGTATTTATTATAATTCACAATTAATAATTTCAGAAAATAAAGCTGGATTCGAAAAACCGCGAGCAAAATTGATATCAAACTCATGGAAACAGCGCGCTAGGTAGAAAACAGTAAAAACCAACTACACAAAACAAGAGGTAGGGACGACCTACGCGCGTTTTCAAGGTTGACCAACACGTTCCTGACGTCATGAGATGTATCGCTTTCAAATGAGACCAATACCAACACGCTCAGTGATGGTACACCAAAGATACACGTATTTAAATCTTCAAAATGGCTCTCCTGAACAAAACCGGTTTTTACCCTTAGGTCCCTTTCTATTTTGCGTGTCACATATATAGATTTTCATCGTTATTCAGTGATTCCTTATAGTTTTGGCCAGAAAATGGAGTAATTTTACCTATAGTGCACTGGTAGCATTGGCTAGGTAGCACTGGATAATCCACTGGTATCAAACCTTGGCATATCAATCTTAGACCATTCTTTGCCAGTGTTTTTTTAGTAACGGTCAAACTTGTTTGAGTGGGACGTTTTTGCTGGACGGAAGATATCTTAGTAAATTAAGATTGAAATTATTTTTTTTGTATTTAAAATGTTACTTATATATCGAAACAACAGATTGTTTTTATTTCTAAATTGAAAATTAGGTCATATTAATATAAGTTAGACAATTCTTTAAAGTAATTATTTGACTTAGGAATAACGTAGTACCAAATTTATACCTAGGCATATTTATCTACAGTAGTGGTCGGCACCCATAACCACTAGTGGCCGATCATAATCGACTATTCACACGTACACAACACGAATGGCAACAAAACTCTCAGCTAAGAGCGTAAAATTTCTTTAGTAGCATGGTAGCTTTCAACAAAGCAGGTTGACATCGCTTTGTTTAAGAAATTTTACAAAAATATTACACTCTTAAAATTTTACAAGAACAGGAAATTTATTACGAATTATTTTTTTTCTTTAGTTCATTAAAATTTACTAACTAATGGAATACTTTTTTAAGAATAAATAATTTATATACAAAAAAATAAATATTTTTTATATAATGTGTATAATAATATTTATTGCGAATTATTTAAAAAAATTAAATTACTATAAATTATTTTTTTTTATTTCTTTAATTCATTCATGCATTCATTCATTATTACATTTCTTCATTAATTCATGTTCTTAATATACAAATATAAATTTAAAAATGATAAAATAATTTCTCACAGTGTAGAAACACAATGCATTCACATTCACTATTTGTGCCGACCACTGATCTACAGCATATGAATACAAATTAGGAGAGAAAAAGTGTATATACGCGAGCATACTAAAATTGTGTAATAACGTGAACACCAAATGGATCATTCCCCCTAGTAGTGAAATCAAGTTTTCTTTTATTCATACGATACGTTATTTGGAAACTTGAAACATTTTTTTTTAACGATAATTTCATAATAATTAATTTTACTAAGAACTGTTGCATGTCAAATTTGTAATCACAATTTTAATGTATTTTTCTCGTTTTAAAATGAGTAAACCAAAAGGTAAAATCATGTGAACTTTTCCCTCTTTCAAAATAAAATTTTACCGTCGGGAAAAATCCAGTAATGTTTTATAAAAAAATGTTATTTTTATGGAGAATTGTTTTTATTTTTTAGACTATTCTTTTACTATACAATAGCTCGTATAAGTACTGATTAATGTGTGGATACTTTTCACATATGCAGTTTCACATAAAAACTCGTAAACGTACTAGAGTTGCTTAGTTTACACGGGACACGAAACCTTCAGTACAATATCTAATAGAAACGGAAACTTGGAAATTTGTTGATCAAATTGTACCTAATGGCATAGAAATTTTAAATATTAACTTATTAGTTAATACAATAATGTCTGGTCAAAAATTCAGATTAAATTGTGTATAATTTAAGGTAATTAAATCCAATGTAGTCCACGTAGATACAATTGTATTCATTTTTCGGATTTAATTTTATCTAATTAGTGATTGTATTCGATCAAATTAGATATGTCAACAGATCAGTTTTTTTTATCGGGGTGTTTCTATTTGAATGGAAAACTAATTCGCAGTTGTTAGGAACAAATTTTCCAACCCTGCACTGTTCACTGGCACTCACGATTTGGTAGGCCATGGATCAAGCGTCAAGGACTGTGGTGACGTTACTCAGAACAATAAGGTTATCTTGACAATATCCGGTAACTCATGAAACAACTCAAGGTGCATAAGAACGCGTGTGAGAAGGAAACTAATTTTTTTTTTTTTTTTTAACTTTATTTCTTTATTTATTGGATCTTTCTTATTTCAGAAAATAACAATAAGTATTAAAATCTTAAATCAACTAATAATTTCTGGGTCTATTGCCATTGCAATAGAAAATCCATTTTTCGTTGCGTAAAATGTTCATCTTTCATGTGGTTCCGCGAGGGCCAATGTGTCGACCCTCTTGAGGCCAATATGTCCATTATAACATAGTAGATCCTGTGCAAGAGGGTTTGGATGAGTTGCCAGTTTTCGTACATATTTAGAGCAGAAGGTTTTTATTTCGTCGCGAACAAATGGAATATTAAGGTCCTTATGAATAATCACGTTATTAATATACCACGGGTCACCAGTAATTAGCCGCAATATTTTATTTTGTCGTCTTTGTAATTTTTCTATATTAGAAGCAGATGCTGTTCCCCATAGTTGGATTCCATAGGTCCATATTGGCTTAATAATAGCTTTGTAGAGTAGAACCTTGTAGTTTAGGTTGAGAGCAGAGTGGGGATAAAGGAGCCACTGAAGCTGTAAAGTTTTAAGTTTAAGTTGTGTGGATTTGGATTCAATATGTTGAGACCAGGTAAGGCGACGATCAAGGTGTATACCAAGATATTTTATGTGATTTTGCTCAGGGATATCGATGTTATTTATCTTCAGTTTGGGACAGTTTCCCTTTCTCAAGGTGAAAGTAACATGTGCGCACTTTGTTGGATTTACTTTTATTTTCCACTTGTGAAGCCATTTTTCGAGTTCCTTAATATGAGCCTGCAGACAACTAGAAGCAATTACTGGATTTTTATGTACGCTTATAAACGCTGTATCGTCTGCAAAAGTTGACGTGTGTATCAGGTTATTAGTAGGCATATCTGAAGTAAAGAGTATATACATGAGAGGACCAAGTATACTGCCTTGGGGAACTCCTGCTGTGATTTTTCTTGAGTCTGAGATGTGGTCTTTGTACTTTACTACAAATGAACGATCCATTAAATAATTTCGCAGTAACTTGTGGGTATTTAGGGGTAACAAGGAGCTTATTTTATATAATAACCCATCATGCCAGACTTTGTCGAAGGCTTGAGAAATATCTATGAAGAGTGCTGAGCAATAGAGTTTGTCCTCGAAAGCCTTTCTGATAAGAGTAACTATTCGATGGACCTGTTCTATGGTGCCATGATCCTTTCGGAATCCAAACTGATGAACTGGAATGATGTGGTGGTCGTTTAGGTATGGGGTCAACGCATTTAAAAATAATTTCTCAAAGAGCTTTGATAAAGTTGAAAGTAAGCTTATCGGGCGATAAGATGATACTTGGCTAGCGTCCTTACCTGGCTTAGGTATCATAATTATTTCTGATATTTTCCATGATTTAGGGTAGAAACCAGTTCGCAAGATAGAATTGAAAATGAATAAAACTAGTTTAAGGGCAGATGTTGGTAGCTCACGAATCATTTTTCCTGAAATTTTGTCCACGCCAGGGGCTTTATTTGTTTTCAATTTTTTAACTGCTGAAGTTAACGACGAGAATCGAATTTTCATTGGGGAAACAACAAGGTCTTCAATATCTGGCAAAGTTATGTCTGAGCTAGAAATATTAGGTGTGAACACACTTTCGAGGTGATCGGCAAAAACTTCTGCTTTCTCTTTATGGGACCTAGCCCAATTACCATCGCTATAACGAATAGCAGATTCGTATCTAGTTGGGTTTTTAAGTTTTTTGGTGACTTTCCAAAGACTATAATCCGTGGATTTAGTTGGATTTAGACCTTCTAAATATGCCTTTAGAGCTGACTGTTTATCCTCCAAAAGAGCACTGTGAAGGGTTCTTTGACAGTGGTTTAGTTGACTTTTCAAGGTAGGAGAGCGATGTAGTTGCCATTGTCTTCTAAGATTTCTCTTATCCTTTATAAGATTTTGAATAGTTGTTGAGTATTTATTATTTTTAGGGCCGTCGTAGCGTTTAAAAGGTGTAGCTACTTTAGCTGCAGTTGATAATGTTTCCGAAAACACGTTTATAGCATCTTGTATTTCATCATCGGATTTCAGTGAAATATTTTGAGATACGTGTGAGCTTACATACTTTCTATATTTGAGCCAGTTAGTATGTCTATTAGGGAAACAAAAAGGTTTTTCGATGGTTTGCCCATTAAGCATTGAAATAATAGTGGGAGAGTGGTCAGAAGACAGGTCGAACAAAGAGACTGCAGAAAGCTGATCGCGTCTGATATTTTTAATGACTGCAAAATCTATTAAATCAGGAGTCTTTTGTAGATCTGAAGGCCAATAAGTGGGCTGTCCTCCAGATATTACGTCAAGTTTAAGAGATGAGATAGCTTTTAATAGCTGTCTACCCTTAGGAGTAGTGAGTCGTGAGCCCCAGAACGTGTGCTTTGCATTGTAATCTCCTGCCGCTATAAATTTATTGCCTAGAGTTTTGTAGAAATTAATAAATTGATCGTCTGTTATTTTGTGTCTTGGAGGACAGTATAAAGAAGATATGGTGATATTTGTGGCCGAGAGGCATATTGATGAGGCTTGAATATGATCTGTTTTATATTCCAGCATTGGAAAATGGCTAATATGATTACTAATTATTATAGCTGCACCACCACACGCTTTACCACTTGGATGTTTTGTGTCGTATATAGAGTAACCTTTAATTCGAAAACAGTTTTTTAATGTAAAATGCGTTTCAGAAACCAGCAATATGTCAATAGACTGTGACTTTAGAAAACTTTCTACTTCTATCTTATGTTGGCTTAAGCCGTTTGCATTCCAGTAACATATTCTTATCTGGTTCATTGTTTATAGGCAAATGCTTGAAGTAGCATACCCTGATTTCTTAACAACTCCTGCATCATGACTTGCATATTTGATATAAAGTTGTTCATAGTTTGTATCAGAAGCTCTATTGAGCTTTCTAAGGGCGATTTTTGTAATGATTCATTAGGAGTTCGAGATTCTGGGATTTTGTGAGCGACCAATTTTTCAAAAGGCATACTACTGGATTGAGCGATTTGAGCATACGACGTGTTATTCGTAGGATTCGGAGGTGGGTTGGAAGTATAATTGGCGTGGTTGATATTAGTTTGACCAGAAGGCATATGTTGTGTGGATATATTATTTTTTGAAATATATGGGAAATCATTTGACTGAAAGCGCCGGTAAGAGGGTTTATTAGGAGCGTTATTCTTTATCTGTATAAAGACGGGACATCCCCTATAATTTGCAGTGTGGTTACCACCACAGTTGCTACATTTTTTATTACTTGGGTCGTTTTTAGATTTCAAGCAATCAGAAGTTTTATGGACATCACCGCAGATTACACATACTGCTGGAAGCTTGCAATAACTTTTAGTGTGACCGAATTCCTGGCAGTTAAAGCATTGAGGTGGGTCTTTGCGTTTGCGTGGTTCTTCTACAGTGATTCTTCGGTGAAGCAGGTATCGAAGATTATAAATTGGATGTGGCTCGTTTCCTTTTAATTTGCTGGACTCAAAGGCAATTTCGACTTTAAAAAGTGGTTGAGGTATTTTGTCCTTATTTTTTATATTGTGCACTGATTTTACCTTGTAGCCTTCATTTTCTATAGCATTTGTTATTTCACTTGTTGGGACGTTGCTTTCAATGCCTTTTATGACGATTGATAAACCTTTTGAGCTTTTAAGTTGATGAGTGTAATAACTTTTATTTTCTGAGTCGAGATAAGAAGCAATTTTACGGAAATTAGTTTCTGTAAATGTCTGAATTTTCGTTTCAAGAACGTTTCCTCTGCGCAGAGATTCTACAAAAAAATTATCTTTTCCGACTGTTGCTGTTATGGAATTTACTAAAAAGTTAGAGTTTTGTTCGCGTAAGAAAATTGCTGGGGGCTTGTGCTGTTTAACTATTTCATCTGTATCTTCTTCGACATCGTTAGTAGCTAACAAAGAAAAACGATTTTGGCTCATCGTTTGAGTAGTGACTAAGGAAACTAATGTATTACTTTTCATATGCACGGTGGCGTTCGGCACGGATAATGATCAACGTCGGAACTCAACGGTTATTTTTAATTTATTTTTATTTATATTGTTACATATGACGTAACTTATTCGCGTTACTTTCTAAAAACTTGTGCTGGCATACGTTCTATTATAATTACTATTAAGCGGGAAATACACTAGGGAACATTCGTTAAAGAATTAACCGGTTTTTTTACGAATGTTGATTTGTGTATGTTAACGTTCGTAGTGACATTCGTATTTACATAAAAATGTTTGATATTTTTTTTGTTCCCCACTCAATGTGCCTTAATGTATTCGCCGCTTTGTAATCATACGATTACCCTGCAAACAGTACAATACGAAAAATGTTTCGCAATCGTATCAAGATGGAAAAAAAGGTGGTATCGCTCTTCGAAACAAACTGAACGATTTATATTTTTCATTGATAAATTTAATGCTGAAAAAAAAAGAATATCGGCAAACATAGTCCATTGAAGAAAACATTATCTTGATGCCGTCATACCCGTTTTTTTCGCCCTAAATCCTCAGTTTTCCACAACTGTGGTTCCCATATTTGTACATATTTTATATTGTATTTTTTCCAAGTATCAAAAAATTTTAATATAGGGTGTTTATCTCACAAATGTTTGCGGGGTATGAACAACACCTGTTAAAGAAATGTTTTTTTTATTGTATACTAAAATCGGTTTAACGTATACTTACTTTGGATACTCAACGTTGTTAGGCATGAAGCAGGAGGCAGCTGGTGGAGCGGGGATACGTCGGTGCTCTTACTCCCCCTGATTGGGTAAGGTGTATACGTTTTTACAGCAGGAATCTTTAGAACAAAGATTGTTGGCGATATTTAACAGTCGAGTGGGACTAAAGTTTGGCCAAAAGAGTGCTGAATTCACCAAGACGATTTTTGGTTGGTTCGATTTGGACGTAGGCATTTCGACTAAATACGCCAATCATGTACATAATCAGGGGGAGTAGCTTTGCTGGTATGTGTCGCAAATGGTCCTCTTGCTTCGTGTTGCATGGGACCTAGTTCGTTACCAAAACCACTAACAAGTAATTGACGTGTTACATTAACATTCCCCGACAAGCTGCCACCTTCACGTTGCCGGGATGAGACCGATGTCGAATATTTATTTTGTCGTGAATTGTGATTTTTGCTTCATGTAAACGGATTGCCGGCAATTCCCCGACTAAAGTTGATCACAATTTAATTGCGGTTCGGGTAATCCAATGCCAATCTTGCAGGGATCCGCCTTGCTTATGGTGATGGTGTAAGCGATTATGGTTAGGCAAGGATAGTGGGCGTTCTGGTAGTGAGGTTGACTGTCGGACGTTAAGTTGGACAAATTGCATGAGTCAGGGGTTATTGCACGGAATGGATGTGATTTTTCTTTGTAGGTTGCTTTGATGTTATATGTTTTGTTTCGATTTTAATTGTGTTTTTTTTTATTTAGTTTGGTGCGCGTGTGTATAGTAATAAGAAAGGAAATAAGGTGTGGCTGTACTACTACATTATAGTAGTGTTGGGTAGATTTAGTAGCGAGTATGGTTACCGAATTAGGAAGTGTTCGGATTTGGGTCGTAATGTTGCCAACTTATAGTCATTGTGAATGGAACGGAGAGTTGGCTGTTCAACCGTTTCCCATTCATAAAAATGTAGAAAATTTGGTATACATGTTTGCAGATTATGTTTTATGTTTTGTCCGCCTAAGTTAGTGTCAAATTATCCTAAAGTCTGTTTAAGTTTTAAAATCTTTTGGAAGTATTAATTTTTAGGGGGAAAATTATGGAAAAAAAACATAGGTTTCGTGGTACAGAATAGGGAAAAAGAACTCCATTGTGAAAGTTAAAGCCAATTTGGAAAGTCGTGCCGGTAGTTTAAACATTTTTTAAATCAAATTAAGATACTCAACCATTTTTGTTGTGGTGTAATCCAGAAAATAAAGGAACAATTGTTTCCGGTTGATTGAAAATCTTTATTCAATATTAAGGGTGTGTGTGAAATGATAGCAAAGTATCATGGTGAAAAACGTTTGCTCTATGGTGAAAACAATTTTAATTTTGCTGTGTGAAATGCAATCTTTTTCGGCAATGTAAAATTTTTGACAGTTTTTAATATAATGAAAAAAGAAATAAAAGGAAACAAATATTTTTAGGAAATATATGCGTTTTCTAATTGCAGTTCTCCTACAAATCAGATCCTTGTAATTAATGGAAGTTTTAGCTTTGCGTTACAAAATAGACGAAGCGAAGAAGTAAAAATGGTTATGTGGTAATGGTAATGTAACTTTCTTCTGCCTCTTTTTTTGGTACGTTAATTTTAAATCTGTATTGTTTTTGTTCAGAATTTTTCATTTATGTATGTGTTTCTTAATTTTTCTTTTATGTATATAGAAACTTTCACCTTTTAAAATGTTAATTATTTCTATGCTTATGTCAAAAATTCTACTAGCCCTATGGGCTAGTGAAATTTTATTCACCTCAAAACTGTCAAAAATTTACCATAAAGAATACTTTGCTACCGTTTCACACACACTCTAAACAATAAAAATTTTTTGTGATAAAATACAATCTAAAGTGAGAACATTAGTGAGTGGCATTTATTAGTACGTACCTACATAAGACTTCATTTTTGTTTAGGCGGTGGTGAAAAGGTTGTTGTCCTATATTGGTGGCGTGAATATCCTGCACGAACTGACCCTTAGGTACGCAGGATGAAGTGAAGCCCACAGAAATAAGGGTCAGCAAAATTTTTCTTGTGACATTGGTGAGAGAAATTGCGGCTCTGCAGGAATTACTCAGAAACTGAATGTTGAGAAATTTAAAAGGTACCCAAGTAAAAATAAGGTAAAAATATTGATTTTAAAGTGAGTAAAAAGTGGAAATACCTACCATCAGAAGTGGCCACAAGATTCGCGGTCATCTGTAATTTCGGCACCTAAGAAAGGGCAAAGCGGGGAAAAAAAGGAAAACCACTTAATATATATAATGGTGTTAGATTTTTTTTATTATATGCCAGTTTTTTTTTTTTTTTTTGATTAGTGAAGTATTAAGAAACTTTTAGAGTGTAAATGTTAATTAGAATTCGAACAAAAAAATTTAATTTCACAGTTTTAATTCGAATTATTCCCACTTATTGTAAGTGCCTAAATTTTTGAAAGTTTTAATTGTTTTTAGTATTCAAAAGAACTAAGGGATTACAAAGTTTTTGTGGTCATAGTGTGATTTATTTAGAGGCTCATTGGCCTAAGTTTTTATGGTTTTAGCTACCTAAGAGAGCTCCTTTAGGTAGGGTTTTTTTTTGTAAATATATTTTTTTTGCGGTGACTCAAAATGGAGTCAGTATTGTAAAGCTTTGTAGGCTTGTGGTTTTTTTTTTGGTTCAAAGTGGAACCATCTTTTTCTTTTTTTTTTGATTTTTATTAATTTTGGCACATTTTTTTTAATATTATTTCGTTTTTTTATTTTTATTAGTATTATGTGCCTTTTTGGTTATGATATTATTTAAATCAGTTATTGTTATTATTTAAATTTAAAAGGGATTTTAATTCCGGTTTTCTTTTATTTAACAAAACCAAATTTTTGATTGTTTAAGCCGGAATTTTTGGTTTCTTAAAAAACACAAGCGTTCATGCTAGTATTTTTGACTTTTCGTATTTTATTTTTAAAGTCTTAAAGAATCAATTTAAATTCATTTTTACTCAAAATTTTGAGTTTTTTAAGCCGGAAGTTTTGGGCATTTAAAACACAAGCGTTCATACCGGTTTTTTTTTTTTGATTTTTGCTTTTTTGTTAATATTTAATTTTTTGGTGGTTTTTTTTTAAACTTTGTTTTTAAATTAAATTCCCAAAACAGTTTAGTATAAATTTTTATGTCAGAATAATTAATTTTAATAAATAATGGTGATTAGTTGAACAAATTTAAATAATGTGTTGCTAATTTTGTTATAGGGTGAAGTTAACGGTGTGAGGTAAGTGGGGTAAGTGTGTGTGTGGGGTTTTGGGGTCATCATTAAATTTTATTGGACGTAATTGATTACCATGGTTGGGAGGGCATTTGTGGGGGATTTTTAACACCTCGTCCTCCCTCTTGAAAGTTCAAGTTTTGGTGGTTCAGTTTTTTTGTTTTTTTTTTTTTGTTGCATTTTTTATTGTTTGTGTCCCTGGACTGTAGTGGTGGGTTGGAACTCGACCCTAGGTGGATGCTACGCGAGCTAGCTGGCAACACCTGGCAACATAACAATGAGTGCTCTCACAATCATTTATTTTCAACACCAAGGTTACCCATTGGTATGCCAGTGCTTGATTTTTTGTACCACTGGCGATTTCTGATTGGGGAGTAATGGAAGCAAAAATGGCAAATATAAATAATTATAAAAAAAGTTTTTTAAAATTTATTTTCAACGAAAGCATGTTAAGAAATAAGCTCATAAAATTGTTTAAAAATTCCTTTTTTTATTACAACTAAGGATGCCGAACGGGACTGGTTTTTACAAATCCCGGGATTCGGGATTTTGATAATTGAAATCCCGGAATTTTGCGAGGTTTTGGGATTTTCTTGTTTCATTATATTTTTAATTTTAAAAATAAATAGATAATAAAAATAAAAATAATTCATTGTCAATCTACTTATTTATTTCCTGTAGTATGAAAAAACAAACAAATTAAGCCGGATTCACAATGCTGCAGAGTGTTGAAAGCTGCAGAGTGGAGTTTACTAGAATAAAGATGGCATTATACGAAGAATATGTAAGTGCCAAAAAGAAAGGAACAAAATCCATTCAGAGCGGAGTACTACAGCATTGTAAATTTGGCTTTAAACGAAAACTACACTCATAGAAATAAGTATGTAAAATTAGTAGAAAAAGCTACAAATCTAAAATTAATTGAATGCAAATACAAACTACCCCAGCAAAATCTTTCATTACCAAATAAGTGGTTATATAATAGAAATTCATAACTCCGCACAACTTATTTTTTGGCGTCTAAACTCATTATTTTTGTTTGGCGTGGTCGTTTTTATAAGTAGTCACGCTTACCCGCTCGCTTACGAAAAAATGAGAAATAAGTAGTTATGAGATATTGAATAATAAGTGGTTACACACATGCTTACAAAAAGTTGAATTATAAGTGGTTATCCGATTGCTTACTTGATTCTTAAAAATAAGTAGTTAGGCAAATACTATTAGCCTAAGGAAATACATTCAGAAAAATTTAAGTTTTCTGTAGTGTGTAATTTTAGGACTCGTCATAAAAATTTAAACATAAAACATCCCAGTGTAGAAAATCATTACCAGATATGTGGTTATGTAACTACATACTTGGTAATGGTAACTAGTTACTTTTGTTATTACATTTCTTATTACCTTTATATGGCGATGTCGCGAAAAATAATGAGTTATGGTTACACACCAGCATACAAAAAATCAAAAAATATATCGTTACCTATGTGCTTATTAGTACTGACAAAAGTAATGAGTCTAAAATAGATTTTCAAAAAAATAAATTATATAAAAAAAATATTTTTTATTGTATTTTTTTTTTTTTTTAATTTGCTGGTGCAGGAATCGAACCTGGGTCTACAGATTGCCAGTCAATAGCTCTACCATCTGAGCTATGTCGACATGTAATATTTAATAGATAAAAACATAATTGACCTGCTGCACGCAAGTAACTTACTCGCCAACATACAAAAAATCAAAAAATGTGTGGTTACTTATATCCTTACCAGTGTTTAAAAAATATTGAGTCTAAAAATAGATTTCAAAAAATTTTAAAAAAAATCTAGAAAATTATTTTCTATTAGAAATAATGGCAAAAATAAGTAATTATCAGTAACTCATTATTATATGTTTTAAAATAATGCAGAAGGTAAGTGGGTGTCATTACTGGTAGTCCAAAAAATAATGATATGTCATTACCGTTTCTACACTGGGATATTTACATATAATAAAAAAATTTAACTGTGTAAAAAGTACTTATTTCAACTAATACGAGTAAGTCATTATTTTATATTTAGAAACAATGAATACAATAGGCCGTTATTAGGAAGTCATTATTTTATATTATAAAATAATACAAAAGTTAATGATATATCATTTTTGGTAATGCAGATAGTAATGAGGTGTCATTACCAATATTTTGCTGGGACTCTGCTGAAATCATCAGAAATATTTTGTGATTATATTAGATTTTTTTTAAATAAAAACTAGAGATGTGCGATTAATCAATTAAGCAAATAGTATGATTAATCAGAACTTTGATTAATCAGTTAATTGATTAATTGAAAATTTGATTAATCAGAATTATGAATTATCGATTAATTTCAATTGTGATTAATCAGAACTTGTATAATTTTAATTAATATTGAAAAAATGCTTAAAAATAAAAAAAAAAATTATAGCAATTTTATCTTTGTTTTGTGGCGATGCTAAATATATCTCCAAATAAAGAAAATTAGAGAGACAATTCGCTCACTGGTCACACTTGACCAGTGTCCATTCTTAAGTTTCCCATATCTGTATTGAACTGGAGTTAAAAGGCGTCTTCAAAGAGGAAAACAAGATATTATTCAATTATTCATAAATTTGATTAATCGAAATCATGATTAATCAATTAATCATTATTCTGAATAATCGAAATAACTGATTAATCAATTAATCATGTTTTTGGTTAATCAAAATTGTTGAATAATCGGTTAATTGATTAATCAGAATTTTGATTAATCAGGAAGTTTGATTAATCGATTATTCGCACATCCCTAATAAAAACATGTCCGTTAAAAGATTAAATAAATCTAAATGATGATTTTTTAAAGTTTCAAAGCTGAATGAACCTTTTTAAATTATTAAAGTTTTTATTCAGATATATTTATGTGTAAATTCATAAATGTTTTATAAAAGTCTGTAATGGCTACTGAAAATTTTGCTGTTATTACGGGAAATTTAACTGTTTTGAGGCCAGCGGTATTTTTTTGCTAATTTAAGCAACACATGTCTGCTGATCTGTAGTAGAATAAAATTAGTAGAAAAAATTAGTAGCCGCTACTAAATTTTAGTAAAATTTATGTAAAATGCAATTCAAAATCGATTTGCTAAAATCAGTTAAAAAACTTACTAAATATCATAATTTTAGTACAATGAAATTAGTATAAATAATTAGTTGCAGCTACTAAATTTCAGTAAATTGCTGTAAACTGTAATTTAAAATTAATCTGCTGAAATTAGCAAAAAATTGTACTAAAAAATAAAAAAACTGTAAAATCTAAAAAAAAAATTTTTTTTTCTTTCGATTGTAACAAGCGTATAATTACTTCATCGTACTTGAAATTTGGAGTCAAAATTGCAAACGGTTCTCCAGTTATTGCCGTTTTATGCATTGGAGATGCAATAAAATTTTCTGGGTGTTATTTCTAAACTAAGAATATATCAATAGTAACAAATATAAACTAAACAAGAATTGTAAAAAATCAAAAAAAAAACATTTTTAAATTAGTATATTTTTCTGATAAATTTAGCACTCGGTTTTGAAAAATTAGTAAAATGTTTTTCTAAAATCAGCAGTGAAAATTAGTAAAAAAATCCGTAATTTGTAATAAGAGAATAGTAAAAATGATTACTAAAAATAAAAATTGTACTAATAATCAGTATAAAAATAGTATAGTGCGATTGGAAACTGTTTACAAATTTTTTTACAAACTTTTTTATCTGAGTGTATATAATATATATATATCATGTTATATATCACTGTAAAGCTTAAAACATACATGATCCAATGTAGAAATAGGTATAACAATTTATATGAAAAAGACGGATTATGTAAAAAACGCATTTTTTTAACTTTTTGTATGGGAGTATGGAAAATTGTATATCACAGAATTAATACATCCGTCAAAATATGAAGTTTGGTGTACATATTTCCTATATTTAGCACAGAAAACGACATAGATTCTTTAAAAATGTACCGAAAAAGGTGTTTCGGGAAACATTTTGCCAAACATGTGGTGCGAATATTGGAAAACGCGAAAACACGTGTCCACTTAAATTTAACAAAGAGTAATATAAAGCACTGCTCAAAATTATAGCGCACTTACTAACAGGAAATTGGTGCTTGGATACTTCGCCAACGCACTGTGGACCATATTTTGAGAAGACGGCCAAAAATCATTTTTTAATGGTTACCGATTTTAAAGTTATGTTATTCATTTGAAAATAAATACCAGTGAACCTAGGGAGCCAAAAAATTGCGACTCTATTTCAACTATATCACAGCGAACAGGGTCTTTGAAAATGGACTTTATCAGTATTTTGCTAAAATTAAAAATTTCTTTGTAAATTTTAATTTTTAAATGACTGGTTACTATTGCACTGGCAATAAGACCATAATTGTATATTTAGTTTTTAAGATTTTAATACTTATTGTTATTTTCTATAATGAAGAAAGATTCAATAAATAAACAAATGAGTTAAAAAAAAAACAACCTTAAGCTCAAGAAAATTATGCAGTTAAAAATTAAATTGTGTAATAAACTTTTTTCAAAAAAAAAATATAAAATTGAAAGTAATAACGTTTTTTTTTGCAACATTTTAAAATGATGAAATATATTCCCTTAGTCCCTTATTGCATTTAAAATTGAAATTTCTCTTTTTGCACGATTTCGTTAATAAATAATCTGCGATGAAAGGAATATCTAATATTTAAATTTGTACCTTTAGTAAACATCTCATGTTACTTAATTTATGAAAAATAATTCACATTTTCTGTTTAAATTTTAAGTAAATATTGACTAAACCTGAAAAAACCGACTTTTTTAATACCTTTAAATTAAGGAGTCTGTGACAAATCTTAAAATATAAAAGCCAGATAAAATAATTCAGAAATATAAGACATATATTTTCTAATCAATTTCAACAAAGTTTTAGATAATTGAAGTTCAAATTTTGAAAAAATAACGATTTTAAAATATGCATGTTCAAAAATGTACTTTATTTCCTTTTGCCATAGTAAATTCATATAAAATTTATTTGAAATAAAAAAGATGTAAAATATGTATTTCAGATTGAATTTTCAGCAAACGTTGATACACAAGTTGTGATTCTTTTAATAAAAAGAATTTAGGGGAATATGAATTTACGTCATATGTAAAGATTTTGCAAATTCGATTTAGGGATTTTACTAAATTTACAAATAAGAAAATAAGTGAAGTTTTCACTTTAATTGCAATTATATCCTTGAGCCTTTACCTAATCAAAATAAGTTCATATGTTTCTAATATCCTAAAGTTTATATTTTTAAACCATATTAAAAATTATCCGTGGTTTAGTCAGGTATATGAATAAATAAGATATTAAGTAAATGAATGTTATTTTCAGTTTGACTCTAGATCATAAATTAATATCACTTTCTGTTTAAATTATTTTTAAATCAAAGAAAGATGATAAAATTTTTGCAAGTAAATTACAAAGAAAAAAAATATATTTGAAAGAATTCGATAAGACCAGCAATACAGAATACGTATTTTCGGCTTTCGCTACAAAGCCATCATCAGTGCCTTTCGCCTTTGAGTGGGTTAATATTTTGATAATCGTCTACTTATGTGACTGTTGAAAGCAAATCGAGTTTGTTATCAACAACTCAACTTAGACTAACATCAACGAAATTTAACAATGCTATTTTTATCCCTTTGTTATTATTACTCTTTTTTGCTTTGAACCTTAATTCTTAAGATATCTCAGCTGATTCTATTCAACTCTGTGTATGATAACCACAGATTTTTGAATTACAACGAACGGTTAAATTTAAATGTATATTATTTAAATTATATTTTTGTACCGTGTCAATGTGTTTTAAGATGAATGGGGGAATATTTAGTTGATCTCTTATTTTTAAGTAATCAGTATATAATTGTATATTGAATTTATAATTAGATACGGATAATCCAATTTTATATTACGTTATATATCGTCGACCGGCCTGCAAAATGTCACATGTGTTTTTTAATATATTTTCAGGAGAGCGAAAAAACTGTTACAAAATCTACTTTTAAGATATTTTATTGGCATCATATGCCTTAATGATGCACGACCTCATTTAGTAAAATCATCATGAAGGCATATGATGCCAATAAAATATCTTAAAAGTGGATTTTGTAACAGTTTTTTCGTTCTCCTGAAAATCTATTAAGAAACACATGTGACATTTTGCAGGCCAGTCGACGATATATAAAGTAATATAAAATTGGATTATCCGTATCTAATTATAAATGCAATATACAATTATATACTGATCGATATGTAATAAGATGCAACTAAATATGACACCATATTACAATTTTTTGAGATAAAAAAATTATATATGGATACATATAATTATGTCCGGTTATATACACTGGTGTTCAAAAACATATATGGGTATATAAAATTATGCATTATTATATAAGTTAACACAGAAAACATTTAAAACTCCAAAAATATAAAAACAATTCACACGTTAACAAAGCTGACGTTGCGTCTACAATTACAACACATTCCAACAGCAACGTAGCTTTGTTCCCATTGATATTGCTGACTATGCGTCTGGCCAATACACAAGCCAACATTAAGCTGACGATTGTGTCTACAATTACAAAGTTGTTCCCATTGATATTGCTGACCGGCGAATACACAAACAACATGAAGAGGTGGCGTGATCGGCTGACTGTTAGGGTAATTTAAGTCAAAATTAAAATTAAAAGATCACTTGTATTTTTACCATAAACCAATAAAGAACGTTGTGTTGTTCTAACGGACACACAACAAAATAATTTTTTTTAAAAATTCTAATATAAAGAATTTAATTTATACAAACGTTTTTACTCGGGTAAAGTAAAAACATACGACTTTTTCATTAAAACTTCTCTATCTTAAACCAATATCACGTAACTTTTACATTTGCTGCTTAATAAATTATATTAAAAAAAGTTAACCTTTGGCCCTTGTGAACATTAGGACTAAAAAGTTTACGGGGCCAAAGTTTGGCATTTTCTGACAAAATTTCACTTACAAAATGTTTAAAAAGTATTAGTTGTAAAATTAACTGAAAAAATAAGACATTATATAAAAAAAACCTTTTTTAACGTTTTAACACTTCACTTTTGTACTAAAATTCAACTAAAAATTAAAATGTTATTTAATTTCTCACAATTGTGCGTTAATTATAAATATGTATGTTCATTTCAAAGATCCAATATTTTAATTATAAGATTTTGTATCTTGTTGTGTTGGAAATCAATAAATAAATAAATAAATGTATTTTAAATGCTAAAGTCCCACCTACCAAACAAAAAAAAAACCGAATATCAAAATTCCAATCCAATCAAAAGTTATGGATTTTTGACCGCCTTCTCGTGAAATGGTCCACTGTGTAACGGTTCAACAGAAAAATATAATATTTTGAGTTTATAAACGGAATTTGATTGGCAATTTAAAAATACAGATACTTATTTCCCTAACCTTTAAGAAAAAAATGGTAGTAAGGCTACCTAACGTCGAAATCAGTGGTTCAAAATTCAGTGTTGCCAACTCTTGAAGGCAGGAAAGCACCGTGAGCATTTTGAAAACGGGTAAAAAGGGTAAAAATTTACCAAAAATTGGGTAAAAAAGCACGAAATAATTTTTTAAAAATTTAAGTCAAGATTTTAAAAACACATTTTAGCTTTGTAAAATCGTGTCAAAAAGGTTCAAAAAATTACCAAAACAGGGGTAAAAAAGCACCAAACTAATATTTCAAAATTTTGAGGTTTAAATGTAACGAAGTTTTTATTTAAAATTATACTACAAACATTGTGAAAAAATTTCCTTTTTGTATATTTCGTATTTTTTTTTTCAACTTTGACAGAAAATTCAAGAAAAATTTAAAAAAGGAGAACAAATACCAAAAATATAAACTGTACAAAAAGCACTAAAAGCACTGCCAGAAATCTGAAAAAGCACTGTAAATACCCGCTTTTTATAAACGGGTATTTGTAAAAAATCACCGGGTACGGGAAGGAAAAAAGCACCAAAAAATACCCGAAAAGCACTGAAATGGCAACACTGTCAAAATTATAGCGCACTTCAACTCACGTGCAACTCACTCACACCTACATACGCTCACATATTGAATAAAAACAAACAAATTTATTCAGTCTCGCTCGAGCATTCGTTTGATGTGGTTGTGTCGACGCATGTTGCTAGCGTTATACTGAACGAAATGTTTGACGAAGAATGGGAATTCGATTTCTCGTTTACTGAAATTTTTTTCGGTAAACGAAAATAGATTATTTTTGTTGAAAAAAATGGCAATCGTTGTGTTTCGCCATATATGAACCGAGTTTAATTATAGCTGTATTTTGTCTCATGCCTATCAACGTTAAGTATTTACAGCAAATCTACATTAAACCGATTGTAGTGCAAAAAAATTTTAAACAAGTTATCTTTATAATTTTTCCGTTATAATCGAACGTATGTCGGCAAAAGTTTTTAGGAAGTAACGCGAATAAGTTACGTCAGATGTGAAAATGTATAAATGTTGAGTTTTCAACGTTGATAATTATCCGTGTTGAAAGTTAACGTGCATACGAACAGTAATATCCCGACTAAAAAAGATGTTATATAATCATATATCACCATATATAAACCCATATATATGTTCATATCTTATTTGATCCGAATATTGGAATATATAACTATATCAAACGAGATAAGCATGTTATCTAACCTGATACAATTTGATCAGAAAAATGGGTCTATCTAATTGGATTAAATTATATATAAATACATATAATTTTATAAAAATTTTCAAATTAAATTTTAGTAAATATTGTTGAGATCACTTATATTCATTCATATTAAATACTAATGGCCGACAGAACAATTTGGCTAACAAAGTGGGTATTGGTCGATCTTTGGTATTGATGGAAATGAGGATTGAATGCGATTTAGGACGTTTTTAGGACGCAAATTGTCCTTAAACTTAGAATAACGCAGTTTGTAACTGGATTTCAATAAAAAGCAGAATTCAAAACGAGAAAAAGTGGTTTAGAAAAATTTATGCTAATAAACTTGGAAATAGCTGACAAAGTAAATTTTCGGTTTAACTCAACTTTACAAAAATTTGTCGGAACAACTTTTTCTAGTTTAGAGTTTTGGTCGTTCTTATAAAATGTGTCTTTCTTATAAAATGTGTCTTTCTTAAGGCACATTTACACGGGATAGAAATCGCGTAGAGTTTGCGCTAAATTTGTCATCTCTAATACAGTTGGCACTAATTTTTATCGTAGAAATATCACCTCTAATTGTCAAGTATTGGTTTTCATTAAAATTGTTGTATTTTAAAGAATATTTTTTTCTCCAAATAGCAAAAGGTGAATTTAATAAACTGAAATGTTCAAAAATGTTACAAGACATCCTAAAAATTGTTACTAATTAAAGAAATTATGTATGACAGCTATTGTCAATGGCCTAGAGATTACATTTCGTAGTCTTATACAGAGCTGCATTTTCATAAAGTCTCGAGAGTTTTCTATCCATTGTAGATGTGCCTTTATAAAATAAACAAAAACTCTTTCTAAGTTTGTTTTCTTCATTGTTATAGTGCAATTAAACTTTATAAAATTTTGTATAATTAGATATCATGTCATGTTATATATTTTGATATAAGATTGTTTATAGAAGCTTATACGCCATTATATATAATTATATATAAACTATATCGCAGATCTCTTAATATATGGATAGAGACCAAATCGCGTATGATTATATATAACGTCATATCAAACATATTTATAAAATCAAAGTGTTAATATAAATGTATATGGTTATATAAAGCCACGCATATAAACATTTATAATAATATCAAATCATATAAGATTATATGAAAACTTTTTTAGTCGGGATGTTAGTTTTCGTCTTAAACGCGTTTTTATGCACTTTAGGGTTTTTTATGAGTTAACGGATATAGTTAAGTCGAAAGCACAGCTTATACATACCTTCACCGCCGTGCTGAATAGCACAATAAAATTAAAATTTTTAACTCTAACTTTGCCAAGGATTCTAAACGTGGTTTTCTTTCAAAATTTAATTTTTAAATTATTTTCTATTTTTAAATTATTATAATTGCACATAAATAAGTATGAGAAAATTATACAGAAATTTCTTTCAGTTGAGAGATAGAAAGTTATAATTCACTCATACAAGCACAAAACAAAGGTTGTGTGCGTTTGCCGATCCCTGCTTTAAATATTTCAGTATTTTGATTTATATTTATTACTAAGATAGCTTTTCAAGATGTTAGTTACTTTTTACCAAAAATTTCACAAATTTATGTTTAAATTTTGAGAAAATACCAAACTATTTTTAATTTTCAAATATAAAAATAAAATGTTTGGTAATTTAAATATTTGAAAACATTTTGTAAACTGATTTTTATTAATTTGATATTAGATAGTCTTCACTGTTCATATGTTGAATTTCAGAAAAATATCGTGATGTATCGGGCTTAAAATATGGGATTTCATAGTTAAGAATTTATGGCTTTGGAATACTATCGACATATTTTAATTGTGTTGAAATTAATCTCTGATATTACAATTTTATCAAAAAATTTGAAATACAATTGTATATCATCGGGAATTCATATTCAACCCCTGTGTTTAGCCGCTATACTCTACATTAATGTCTTTACCTCCCATGTCGTATATCCTTGTAATAATTTTAAAAACAGTTCACTTATCTTTTGTCCAAAAGATACTTATACGTAATTTTTTCTCAACAATATTGTATAGCAAGTAATTTTCCACTAAAATAATTACTTGTCTAAATTCATTTTCATTATTTTTTAATTGCTTCTTAAGGCACTTTCATCCTATACCTTACCTATTCCCCGAGATTGGTAATGATATTTGTTGTTTTTGAAAAGTGGTTCCGAGCAGGCACGTAGCTAGGGGGCTCGAGCCCCTAAGTGGCTAAGTTTCTGAAGTTTTCATAAATAAAATGGACTCGAAATTCAATTGTGAAAACTGTTTTCTAAAAAATTTTTTGTTAAAGGCGTTTTTGTAAAAATCCTTAATAGTTATGTGTGCTAGACATAATCAAAGAGGTTAGAAAATAAAGAGAATGCAATCCTGAAATGCAATGCATTTACTGAAAAAAACTTTATAAAATGTGTTTAATTGATAAGTGGCTATTTTTTATTGTTACTACTAATATTTTTCGTCATATTTGTTATAACTTAAACATAAAATTGATTAATTAACCTTTGGTTTTTCTTAAAAATTACAGGTTTCCTACATGTAGGCACAAGCTATTACACTCAACCAAAAAGATCTGTAATGGCTGCTGAAAATTTTGCTGTTATTATGGGAACATTAACTGTTTTAAGTCCAGCGGCATTTTTTTGCTAATTTTAGCAACATACATCTAACAAAGTTTGATGTATGTATGTCTACTGATTTTAAATAAATTTTAGAAAAATTGATGTAAACTGCAATTCATAATCGATTTGCTAAAATAAGTAAAAAAAATTTACTAAATATCATTAATTTTAGTACAATGAAATTGGTATACATAATTAGTATACGCTACTAAATTTCAATAAATTGTTGTTAAATGCAATTTAAAATCAATCTGCTGAAATTTCCAAAAAAGGTTACTAAAAATAAACAAACTGTAAAATCTAAGTTAAAAAAAAAAATTAAAATCAAATATGATAAAAAAAATTTTTTTTTTCTTTTTTTAATTTAATTTTATCGGGATATACATTAATTGCATTAAAGGAATTAAATTTGCTAAAATCCCAAACGTATTTAACAAATTGTGAAAAATTATCCGTGTAGGCATGTCCCTATCCGGTTTCATTCTTGCCTAAGGAAATCGTCAGGGGACGACGGTTTTAGAATTTCTGGAAATATTTGTTAAGTTAAATTACAAACTCAATGAGAATTTCTTGTTCTCGTCTAGGAGCGTTATTAAAAATTTAAAATATAAAAGAAAAAACAAAAACAACAACAACAACAAAAATTTTTTTTAACAATTTGCTTTGTCATCTTCCAATGTACTACTCTGTTGTTTTGACAGATCTTTCGATTGTAAAAAATATATACCCGAGTAAAAAAAATAATATGATGTCATATGTAATGATATCTTATTTAATATAATTGGAGATATATTATGATCCGAAAAATGGTGGATAAAATTATATCGGACAAGATCCAAATATATTAAATCATATAGAATCTTATCCACGTTTTGACCCGATATAATCATATCTAATTTGATGTTGAACGCTTTAAATTTCAGTTTCAAAAAAAACTATTAAAAAGTAATAAAAAATAACACCTTTAAGTTAAGAATTCAAAATTTAAATAAAAATTAAAGTCTCTGGAAGATTTTGTATATAATTGCAACCAAGTATTTTATATTTTAAAATTATGCATAAACATTAGAGTTGTCCAAAAAAACATGAAAGTTGGAATTCGCGATCTCCACAATGTTGCCCCTATTCCTTAATGTCTTGAAACTCTCTGTGCCAAGTTTCAGCTAAATCCGTTGTTATTTAGAGGTAGCACAAAAAGTTGTCTTTTAAGAATTAGTAATTTATCTCTAGAGTAATTTATACAAAAAGTAGGGTTGACTTTAAATTTAATTATTTCTTAACCTGTACGCTATTATTTAACAATTTTTTTTTAAATCTGGTCTTATTTCATGTGAATATAAGGAATTTGAAATCAAAATTTTCGAAATTTTCCGAAAAGATGTAATTAAAAATTCAACTTGTGTTTGCCTTGTATGCGCAAATTTCTCAAATCTGATCTTTATTTTAACGAAGATTATGAATCAGCAATCGAAACTTAAATTTGTGGTTTATGAATTATTCGCGGTTTTTGAAAATTCAAAAAAACTCAAGTTTTTTGCGATATTTTCCTAATTACCCGTAAACGGTGTTATAGAAAAATGCAGTTTTTTATACTTTTGAAATTTACATACCAAGGACCTTCATTATATATAACACTGATTTTAATTTTAAAAAGGATAACAGCCCAGTGTAGAAAATCATTACCAGATATGTGGTTATGTAACTACATACTTGGTAATGGTAACTACTTACTTTTGTTATTACATTTCTTATTACCTTTATATGGCGATGTCGCGAAAAATAATGAGTTATGGTTACACACCACCATACGAAAAATCAAAAAATATATCGTTACCTTTGTGCTTACCAGTACTGACAAAAATAATGAGTCTACAAATAGATTTTCAAAAAAATAAATTATATAAAAAAAAATATTTTTTATTGTATTTTTTTTAAATAAAATTTCCTGGTGCGGGAATCGAACCTGGGTCTGCAGATTGCCAGTCAATAGCTCTACCATCTGAGCTATATCGACATGTAATATTTAATAGATAAAAACACAATTGACCTGCTGCACACAAGTAAGCTTACTCGCCAACATACAAAAAATCAAAAAATATGTGGTTACATATATCCTTACCAGTATTTAAAAAATATTGAGTCTAAAAATAGATTTCAAAAAATTCAAAAAAAATCTATAAAATTATTTTCTATTTGAAATAATGATAAAAATAAGTCATTATCAGTAACTCATTACTATATGTTTTAAAATAATGCAGAAGGTAAGTGGGTGTCATTACTGGTAGTCCAAAAAATAATGATATGTCATTACCGTTTCTACACTGGGAGATATCCTTGCAAATTAACTTAAAACTTGACATTTTTTAATATTTCGCTATTATTTAGATTCCCAGTGTAGAAAATCATTACCAGATATGTGGTTATGTAACTACATACTTGGTAATGGTAACTAGTTACTTTTGTTATTACATTTCTTATTACCTTTATATGGGCATGTCGCGAAAAATAATGAGTTGTCGTTACACACCAGCATACGAAAAATCAAAAAATATATCGTTACCTATGTGCTTACCAGTACTGACAAAAATAATGAGTCTAAAAATAGATTTTCTAAAAAATAAATTATATAAAAAAAAATATTTTTTATTGTATTCTTTTTTTTTTAATAAAATTTGCTGGTGCGGAAATCGAACCTGGGTCTACAGATTGCCAGTCAACAGCTCTATCATCTGAGCTATATCGACATGTAATATTTAATAGATAAAAACACAATTGACCTGCTGCACACAAGTAAGCTTACTCGCCAACATACAAAAAATCAAAAAATATGTGGTTACATATATCCTTACCAGTGTTTAAAAAATATTGAGTCTAAAAATAGATTTCAAAAAATTTTAAAAAAAATCTAAAAAATTATTTCTCTTTGAAATAATGGTAAAAATAAGTCATTATCAGTAACTCATTATTATATGTTTTAAAATAATACAGAAGGTAAGTGGGTGTCATTACTGGTAGCCCAAAAAATAATGATAAGTCATTACCATTTCTACACTGGGTTGCTTTAATTTTATTGCTACCAAAAACCCTATCTCACATAATAGGACATTCCACAGATATATACCCAGTGTAGAAACGGTAATGACATATCATTATTTTTTGCAGTACCAGTAATGACACCCACTTACCTTCTGCATTATTTTAAAACATATAATAATGAGTTGCGGATAATGACTTATTTTTATCATTATTTCAAATACAAAATAATTTTTCAGATTTTTTTGAAAATTTTTTGAAATCTATTTTTAGACTCAATATTTTTTAAACACTGGTAAGGATATATGTAACCACATATTTTTTGATTTTTTGCATGTTGGCGAGTAAGCTTACTTGTGTGCAGCAGGTCAATTATATTTTTATCTATTAAATATTACATGTCGATATAGCTCAGATGGTAGAGCTGTTGACTGGCAATCTGTAGACCCAGGTTCGATTCCCGCACCAGCAAATTTTATTAAAAAAAAAAAAAAAAATACAATAAAAAATATTTTTTTTATATAATTTATTTTTTTGAAAATCTATTTTTAGACTCATTATTTTTGTCAGTACTGGTAAGCACATAGGTAACGATATATTTTTTGATTTTTCGTATGCTGGTGTGTAACGACAACTCATTATTTTTCGCGACATGCCCATATAAAGGTAATAAGAAATGTAATAACAAAAGTAAGTAGTTACCATTACCAAGTATGTAGGTACATAACCACATATCTGGTAATGATTTTCTACACTGGGTATTAATGCAAAAACGAAATTATCATATTGGTAGATATAAGAAAACATCCTGATCGAAGTTGATAATTTTTTGTATGAAATTTTCAAATTTCGCGAAATCCGCGATTCCGATTTCAATTTTGATTTCATATTCGTAATGTACACCTAAAAATATATTAGATTTGATATGTCGCGATCATAATAATTATATTTAATTTTTCTCATTTTTTCCATTATTTTTAATTAATTAAAAATAATAGAACAAGTACATCTTCGAAACTTCAATTGCGATGTGCTACCTCTAAACGAAACTTTTTTGGTGATTTTTTTGATCAGACCACATTTTTTTTCAAAGTGGCATATTTGTAGGATTGTGGAGCGTGAAAATTCCAACTTTTTTTTTTTGGACCACTCTAATAAATATATCAGAGACCCAAAATAACTGTTATAATTCTAAAAAAGTCACCACCCAAATTTATTTAATTATAATATTTCAATAATGCATATATTTTATAAATCATATTGCACAAAAAAAGCACAAAGTTTGGCAAAGATTTTAATTTTTTCAATTTTTATATTTTACTCTATAAATTTCTGTTGTTTTTTTGATTTTTATTTTAAAACTTTTTATAAAAGTTACAGAATGATTTTTTTGAAAAAATTAAGCACTAACTTTTATATTTGATAATAAAATAAAAATTGAAAATTGACCTAAATTGAATGCCGGAAGTTGCTGGAATATACATATTTACTCACTTTAAATCACTATTCAATCTTTTATTAACACTAGTTGACATCATCAGGATATTATAATTG
>CATLKA010000129.1:0-17603 GCA_949987735.1 Leucophora obtusa
ATACGACAAAGGATTTGTATAACAACAATTTTGAGCAAAATGGATAAACATGATATGATGAAATAAAAACATCCCGTAACCCCGAAGTCCTGAGATCCCGAATAATTCCGTGATCCTGATAAATCCCAGGATCTCGGGAAAAATATTGATTTTAAAGAATATTCATTTGAACATGCTTTAATACTCGTAGTATGCTATGCAGGTTATAAGTGGTATTAAAGCTGTTATACTTTTACTTTAAGTAATTGAATAGCTTTTAACTAGCACTATAATGAAATAATTGTTTTACTGTTAAACGAGCTTTAATGTACATAAATTAATTAGCTCTGTTAAGAAAAACAGCTGATATATAATTAAGTAATATCTCTAATGATTCTCTATAATACTAAGGTTGTTCACAAGGGGTGTGCTATTTGTTGTATCATCGTATCGTCCTAACAAAAAACAGAGTTGTTAGAATTTAAAATAAAAAAATACAACATTTCAGAATAGCACGATACAACATTTTTACGTATGTTTAGTATCCTATGTTTGAGTGTGCTAACCGATAGAAAACGCAAAAGGAAATCGTCGTTAAAGCCAAATAAAAATTTTAACAACTCTGTTTTTTGTTAGGACGATACAACGATACAACAGATAGCACACCCCTTGTGAACAACCTAACTGAAATTTAAATACTTTAATTAATGAATATTTAATTATAGGCAGCAACATACAAAGCTCTTAAAAATTGCTTGATAAGCATGAAAATGTACTACACTCTAACAAATATTTGTTGAAATCTACTCTATTAAAAGGAGGTAACTTGATACCTACTATAAATTGGGCAAAAATAGGCACAATGTTTAAAATCAAATTATATAGACACAATGTGTTTAAAGTAAATAGACACAATGTGTTTAAAAGTACGTTCTTAATTGTATCGAAAAGCTTTAGCAACATTTAAATTTTGTTGGAATTTAAATTTAAAGTGCCTAGAAAAGCTATATTAAATGCGTGAACTAACATTAAAGGTGTTTAGAAACACGCTTTATAATGCGAACATATACAATGAAAATGTTTATTTTAATACTATACCATATTGTTCCTATAAATAAAACAAAATGCATTTTCGAAAGGTAATTATTTTATTAATAAAAAAAACCATAACAATAAAGATAAAATGCGGAATAACAACATAAACAATTATCATTGATATTCTCAATTACAAAAAAAATTAGAACATCGCCGAAATGGACTCAAATTTATGTTTTTTTTATAGAAAACTGCAAATTTTGTGTAAAACGCCTTTGGAAGACTTTAAATTCTAAGGAGCGTTCCTTATAAAAAACACCGATATTTTAAGAACTTTTCCAAATAAAACAAGCGGGCTAAAGCCCGCTCGATGGTTTGTGTAAGTCCCCAGGTGACTGGGAACTTATACAAACCAAAGATTAAATTCGGCTGTGCCGAGTCTTTAGATACCCTCCATCCTGGTGTTTTTATTCGGGGATTCTACTAAGTACAAACAAGTATGAATTATTACCCATTTTGTATTCGGTCAATCCACTGTGCAACAAATGTGTATGATTTTTTCCACCATTACAAGTAAATATTTCAGTTTAATCTTGTTTAATCTCAGTGCTGCCACAAGCAAGATTCAAAATTCCCAAAAGTGTAGACAAAATTACCCAAAAAATATGAAATTATAAATGACTTCAATTAACATATTATTACAATTTGAACTTCGAAAAAAGGTAATAACCTCATCAGTAAACTAAAAAAAAAGTGATTTGGCCATTTCAATTGTCCCATCGTTCTGGGCGTTATATTATTACAAAGAAAAGTTCCTTAAATATGCAGCATTTATGATGAACTTTTGAGTCTTATATGAATCTTCATAAAATTTAGAGAAAAAATTAACTTTAGAACAAAACACTTAAAAAGCTTGTAAATAAGAGTCAGTTATGATCACATGTGAACGATTTAAAAATAATCTTATTTTAGAGTCTTTCAAAAATCAAGTTTTATTTGCGTTTTTAAATACACACAAAAAAATCTTTGGCAAGCAATTGGGAGCACTTTAACTAAAATAATGTTTTTGTGGCATACACAATATAATAAATTATTCGATAAAACTTTATTAGTTGAAATTTGCTTAATTACTTGGTAACGATTTTTTTGTGTACGTTAATAGCTTATTTGTATAACGAAAGAATTTCAAA
Organism: Leucophora obtusa; assembly: GCA_949987735.1. Taxonomy (NCBI): domain Eukaryota; kingdom Metazoa; phylum Arthropoda; class Insecta; order Diptera; family Anthomyiidae; genus Leucophora; species Leucophora obtusa. Next base: position 2,205 of record CATLKA010000129.1, read on the forward strand.
GCATGTATAGATTAATACACTTTCCTGATGTATCGGTTTAATTCGTGGATGATCAGTCGCTGTGAATCAATTCATTAACTCGTATGAATTAAAAATAGATATTGGAATTTTTATGCAAACTTAACAATTAGATGTTAAGTCATTCATAAGCCAAAAGTAATTAAATACATTGAGGCAGGGTTGGTAGGCTCTATCGCTAAAATACTGTTATAGATTCCAATATCGATACATTTAAAATACCAGTACCGAAATTAATCAAATACCATTATCCCATTATCCTTACAACACCATTATTTTTTAGTTTAAAATTTTTGTAATTCCACGTCGTAATTGTGAATTTTACATACACTTTCCGTTTCTGCTACCAACAATGCTTTGAAGTAATTGCTAAGTTGTATTCATAGACCCACTATCTATTGGCTAGTTTATGAATTAAATTCTTTTTTTTATGTATAATATATTTTTTTATTTACAAATTTGATAACTTTCTCAATTCATTCATTTGAATTGAAATTTAAGTGAAAAACTAAACAATTTAATAATTGCTGTCATCCATGCCCTACCCATAAAGTGGCAACACTGCGTATGTTATTCATATAGATGTATGCAGACCTTTAAAAATATAATTCCTTAATTCATATTTTAAATCTCAATTTTGCAATAAGTTGATCTCAGTGAATTTTTTTTACCCCGATGTAGTACTTTTCAAGCTGTTAAAAAAAAAAATCCGCGGAAAGACCTCTGTAGGGAGTTTAATTCTGTGAAAAGTTTGGAAATGGACTTAGCTGCATATATCTAAGTAATTTATAGTCAGATTGGAACAATATATATGTATCATTGAAAGATAGTAAAAATATCTTATGGACGACATTTTTTTTGTTTGTTTACCCGTTACCGGCGAATGAGATTTATTTTTAAGATTTTTTAAAATAAACCGTTTTTATAAAAACCACCGTATACTACCACATAATTTTTTACTTATTAATATATTCTTAAGATTAAAAACTTTTAAAATGTAGTTCAAATTTTATCACTTCAAACACCGAAGATATTAGAAGTCAAGCCTATCTATATATCAAATCAAAGCTTTTTGTCTTGATAACATTCTAATAAGCACAATTTTTGTTCTTATATAGGATTTTTATGGAATAAAAACATTAAAAAAACAAAAAAATTAAAATTCCTACGCCGAATCATAATGGGTCAACAAAAAAATGCTATCCTAAAGATATTTTTATTACCTTTCCAATGGTGTACATATTGTTCCAACCCTATCATAAATGAAGAAAATATAGTTAAGTTCATTTTTAAAATTTAAACCGAAGTAACTCCCCATACAGGCTTTTCGGTGAAAAAAAAATTTCTTCGGACCCCCAAAGAGAGTTATATCAGTAGTAAAAATTTAGAATCAATCGGTGAGATGCCTCTAAAGCCAACATACATCCAAATTATTCAATCGAATCAAAATTGAATCAACACAAATAGGAACAAATCTTATCTCACTTTATTCAATGTCCAATCATTGATTTAAAGGCATTATGAATTATTCAGTAATTTATAAAATGAATCCGATTTTATGCATATAAATTCAAAAAAAGAATTATCTCTTTCAAGGTCTGGGTGTGTATGTATGTATTTTTTTCTTATTCAGTAAAAACAACAACACACAGTTAATATATTTTTTCATGTTAATATGGAAAATTCTAGAGGTGCTTCTACATTTTCTTCCATAACTTTTAAACGTCTGGACCAAATATGCCCATTTCCAATAGCAAACTGCTTAAGAAATTGGACCAAAATTTTGACTAAAAATTAACATCCTAGCACAACTATTTTGAGCGTGATCGTGATTTCAACAGACAGACAGACAGACAGACAGACGGACACGGCTATATCGGTTTCGCTATTGATAACGATCAGGAATATATATTTTTTTTATGTCCCAGATTTTTTTTTCGATGAGTTACAAACGGAATGACAAAATGATATATACCCTCCTGCACAGTGGGATGGAGGGTATAAAAATTCTAAGGACTTCTTGCAAAAAAAAACTTTAGGTTTATATAGGCCTTGATATACATTTTAACTATTTGTTTTAATTGAAATTTTTTTAAATAACTTTTCTCTATAGACTTTTCTCAAAAAAATTTTTTATCTATGAAAACTACTGAGAATTTTTATGTAGCAGAATATGGGAGTTTTCTATATTAAAAATCTTTAGAGTGTAAAGATTTCCCTACAGTAGAAAATTTTCTCCATCTACTCAAACAATCTCAGCGAGAAAATATGAAAGCAAATATGAGATGTATGAAAAAGTAATATAAACCTGAAGGTTTCTTTAGAAAAAGTCGCCAACGTCAGAGAGTGTTCTTTAGAACAAGATCTCAGAACCTAAGAGCCTGTAGGGGAAAAACACCCTAATTTTGCTTTATAAAAAGGTTTTGAAAAACTACAGGAAAAGTCTTTTCAGATCTTAAGTACTATTGTTGTACGAAAAATAAAACAAAAAATCCCCAATAGAAAACTCTTTAGATTCTGTGGACTTTTTCCTATATAAAAATACTCAGGCTCAAAGGGCATTTTTCTAGAAAAATCTCAGTTCTCAGCACTTTTTTCTTTCTCTAAAAAACATTTAGATTTTTTATAAAAGAAAATCTGTTACACTCAGAGAAAGTTTTCCTAAAGATACCTCCTCAGGTTCAAAGACTTTTTTTCACAGAAAATTCCTTGCAACGAAGTAGATATTCATAATCCGAATCTTTTTCTAAAGAAAAATTGTACATAAACTGAATATCTTTCTGTAGAAAAGTCTCCAGAATCCAATTTTTCCACAGAAAAAAGTCTACTGAATCTGGAAATGCTTCTATATGGAAAACTCCTCAAAATTTGAATTTTCACTATAGGAAAACTTATAAATCGAGTAGTTTTTGGCAATAAGTTCTTGGCATGTAAAGGTTTATCTATAAAGCCTGGAAAACTTTTTTGTCTTTCGATAAGAAAAAGTTTTTTTAGAAAAGCCATTCATTTATGAGGGCTATTATGAAAAACAAATATCCCTTTAAATCTGATTATAACAAAAACTAAATGCTCAAAAAAAATTGTAAACTACATGCACATGTTGGCAAAACCAGAACTGAGTTATTACCAGCTATACCGAAGATATTAAATCGCTTGCAGAAGATATTGAACAACTACCTGGTACCCACTGATTTCGATAAAAATCTAATATATAATATTTTTGAATATTATGTGAAATTGGTGAAAAAAAAGGATTCGTAAACAAATATGTGTTATTCGAAAAGTGCCTTTAATCCGTATTTATGTGAATTTTGATGCCGTATTTATGTGAAGAAAATCCGATGGTATTGATGAAAGAAGCTTTGACCCTTTTGGCTGCCATTGCAGTTGTTGCAGTTGGAAAAAAATTGAATCATCATCTAATTGCGGAAAAATTAATATTATTGATTATAAAATATGAATCTTAATATACTTAATTCCAATCCTTAATGTGCTCATTATATCCATTAAATATTGAAGTATCCTCGCTTAGTTAAATAATTTTATTATTCTAATTTGCATTTGAACTGCAATTAGAGTTTAAATGTGTTGATTTCTTGAATTTCTTTTACGAAATATAATTTTCCCTGATAAATTTTTGACATTTTGCCTATTACTATTCAAATTATTTACAATTAAACACTTTGTGCCTAATAAGAAAGTTTAGGCACAATGTGTTTAATTTTAAAAAGTAAATGCTTAGAAATTTTGAAACATGTTTATGAACATACAAAATACTATACTTTGTGTCTAGTTTTGTAGACAAAAGTGTTTACACTAGTTTTTTAAACATTTTGTGCATACATTTCAACACAGTGCTTTATTTTAAACGAAATTTTACACACCTTATAATAGTAATATTAAAAGTACTTTTTAGAGTGTAGCGTTGACCGTTGATTCTAAGAAATTAGTTTCAAAGTTCTTCTCTTTTTATTGTAAAAATTAATTACCATTTCCTAATTGGAATTTCTGATAATATAATCTTAAACGAAACGAAGTAGCAGTCATGCAAATTTGCAAATCAATATTATTGTTAATCAAAAAATAAAGACATTATTTGGTGTTATGCATAAAGTTTCTAAACAGTTTAATTACACGTTTTTTAGTTAATTTGGCAAACACAGTATGCAGAATTCATTTAATAACGACTAATTTAACAATCTGTTAAAGTAGGGTAAAGCCTAAAATCAGCATTTCATAATATTTGGAAAATAAAAGTCTCAGTTTAAACCACAAATATTGAGTTTTTATCAATTTAAAGACTTTTTCAAGGGTCATCCACACAAGAATATGTAAAACCCAACATCTAATATACAACAAATTAAAAAAATCTGGAACAATTGCACCATTTAAGTATGCTTTCATTGAATTTTCTCAAATTGGTGTACAAATAAAATACAGAAAAAAAACTAAACAAAATATTGATGTTGCCTAAATCAAAACACAATCGTCATTTGAATACATTCAGTATTCGTACTATTAAACTCTCTTTAAAACATTAGTTTTCCATCATTGCCCCTTCGTTATATATAAACATTTTTTTTTATCATGTTTTAATTTATTATAAAATATTTTTATTGATAAACTCTTCAAAACAATATTATTCACCTACGATTAACGAGCCAACCGTGTACTAACTTTATGAATCACTAACAATTTATTTGATAATGGAGACACATTCAATTAGGATGTTACCAGAATAAAACGAGAAATTAACAAACTATTATTTAGCAATTGTATACCGCAAAGTTAAGCAAAGTTTATGCATTAGAGCCATTGTGTATAAATCAAGGTTGGTTACCGAAACGAATAACGGTAAGGGTAACAGTATCGAAATTTGTTTCTTTCGGTTACGGTAAAGGTATTTAAGACTGTTTCAGTAACGGTATACCTTTATCGAAACAGCAACATCGGTACGTACCGGTATAATAAATTACCTTAAAAACATATAAAAACAAATATATATACATATGTGAAGCCTATTTTTAATTTCTAGTGTTAAAAATACTGATTATAAGCTATTAGTTCGATGTTGGTACCCAGGTAGAAAACTACAAAGGGGCCAGCGCTGGGAAAATACCGAAATGGGTGGTATGAGTGCTTATTAACAGTGCTTTATCAACGCCCAAATGATAACACCGTTCCACGGTGGTGCCAATGCTTTACAAAGCACTGCGAAAGAACTCAGAAACAACGAGTAAAAAGGTTAAAGTCGGTCATGCCGGCTATACAATACCCTACACCAGTCTGGGTAAAAGCCAACTAATGTTTGGATCCGAAATTCGAATGGGTTAAAATGGGGCTTGCGTCAAAATTTTCTATAATGTGAGTCAGCGCACCAAATTTCATTAAAATATCTTAATATTTGCGACCTGCAGCGTATAAACAATATAATTTTGGTAGGACCCTTATATGGGCACTAGGTCTAAACATGGACCGATGTTCACCAAAATCAATAGGCTTCGTCCTTGGGCCAACATAGGTCTGTGTATCAAATTTCATCAAAATATCTTAATATTTGCGACCTGCAGCGTATAAACAATATAATTTTGGTAGGACCCTTATATGGGCACTAGGTCTAAACATGGACCGATGTTCACCAAAATCAATAGGCTTCGTCCTTGGGCCAACATAGTTCTGTGTACCAAATTTCATCAAAATATTTGCGATCTGCAGCGTATAAACAATATAATTTTGGGGGGACCATTATATGGGCACTAGGTCTAAACATGGACCGATTTTAACAAAAATCGTCCTTGGGCCGACATGAGTCGGTGTACCAAGTTTCATCAAAATATCTTAATATTTGCGACCTGTAGAGTGCGCACAAGAATGCATGGACAGACAGACATACAGAGGACGGATGGATGGACGGACATCGTTAAATCGAAATAAAAAAAAATTCTGAGCTGATCGGTATACTATAAGGTGGGTCTAGGACCAATATTTTTTGTTGATACAAACATCAGCACAAACTTATAATACCCTGACCACATAGTGGTGTAGGGTATAAAAATCAATTGTTTCCCAACGCCCAAATAAAAAAATTAATGTGCTTACCTGACACCCAAATGATAAACACCGAGCTTTGCGAAGTATTGAGATAGCACCAAGAAACAAAAAAAAAAACAAGTGTGCCTGCCACCAAATTTGAGCCCTCATCAATAAAGAATTTTAAATTACTCTAAAAATAGATGATTCTTGGAGTTATTGCATTGTGGAGTCAAAAATTATTTAAATATCCACTCTTTTTCCTTTTCAAGCGTTAGTAAAGCGTCCAAATTTAGTGGTTTGCCAGTACTTTTTTTGTAAGACCGCGGTCTACTTGTGCTTTGCAAGTACTTGTTTTTTGTTACCACACATAATTTCTACATGGGTAGTTTTAATAAGTAAAATTATTATCGTTAAATTTTTTTGGTAAAAAAAAATCGAGATTATAAAACAAAAAAGTTAAAAAATTGTCATTTTTATATAAATCAATAAATACCGGTAACTACGCATAAAAATAACGGTATCGGTAACGGTATTTGGAATTTTTTTAGAGGTTGAATCGGTATTATAACGATAACGGTAACCAACCTTGGTATAAATCAATTTTTGAAAATTAAAATATATAAGCAATTTAGCAATTATATAAAAAGAATTTTCAAAAAAAAAACAAAATATATTTCTTTTCCCAATGGCTTTTCAACTCTCTCAATACTTTTTATGAGAAAAAAATATTATATGCTTTCGAACAGGAATGAACTCCGACTGGTTAATCAGGGATGGAAAAGACTCACTCAATCTGGCTCTTATCCCAAAAAATGTCAGCTCGCTGTTATGTAAAAATGTAAATAGCTAAAAAAATAGTTTCCTCTTCGGCTCGTTAAAAACAAATTAAAATGAAATATTTACGGTGGGTCTCATACTAGAGGTTTAAGAGTTAAGAGAAATTGCTGTTCCCAGTTGAAAATGTTCATATATGTTCATATATTGTCATATATGGTTTCATGTATGAGCATATATGTTTTAATGTATGATCATATATGAACATATATGTTATGAATGGAAGCATATATGGGTAAATGAATTCAAATGTATGAATCCATATATGATAATATACTGCAATTATTGGTCCATATATTGGTTCATATATTCCATATATCTTCATATATGAATTCATATATTATTCCATATATGGGTAATGTTTTAAGTTTTTTTTATCATGGGGGTAATTACGTGAGCGGATTCAAAAAATATTGAAATATAATACATTTGATAATTTCTTAAATACAATTGGCAATTTCTAAAATACAGTTGCCAGTTTTAGAAATACAATTGATTATTTGTAAAATACATTTGATAATTTCTGAAATGCAATTGCGAATTTCTGAAATACAATTAATAAATTTCTGAAAAACAATTTTCAGTTTCTGAAATACAATTTATAATTTCTGAAATACAATTGATAGTTTCTGATATACAATTGATAAATATGAAAATCAATTGATAATTTCTGAAAAGCAATTATAAAACTGGAAATAAATTGATTATTTCTAAAATACAATTGGTAAATCTGAAAAACAATTCATAACTTCTACAATACAATTGAGTAAACTGAGATTCAATTGATTATTTCTGAAATACAATTGATAAATCAGAAAAACAATTGATAACTTCTAAACAACAAAAACTATCAAAAACTATAAACAAAACAACCCAGGTGAAAATGTTCATATATGGCCATATATGGCAACATATATGGGTTTGGATCCGAAATTTGAGGGTATATGGCCATATATGGAGATATATGAATGTTCATACAAAATTTTTTTTTATTTTTTAATAAAAATATTGCTTTTTTTATTTAAATTAAATGTAAATATTATAATTCTTACTAATGAATTAATTAATTAATATGAACATTTGAATGAAATTGAGAAATTATGAAATTTTTAATGGTCATAAATATTTTACTTCAAGTTTAGAAATTATTTTATGACTGTTTTGAAAAACTGCTGAATTAGCAGAGTATTTTTGCTAAATATAAATAAGATAGGAACAGCAAAAATAAAACTTTTTAATATATTTACAAAATTTGAGTTATAATTGAGCTAAATTTCAATTATTAGAAAATAAAATTAAATTGTAGTAGTAGACAAAAAAGCATCACATAAAATTTAAAATTTTCAAAGTTCCTTTTTCGTTTTTTGTTTTTAATGGAAATACAAATCTAGCTTTCTGAAATTAACAGTTTAATATTTTTAGCAAATATTTCTGTTGGTTTTATAAACTGCTATTTGCATTGAACAAAATTTAATAAATATTTTTTAGATACAACAGTTTGTTTTAGCCATTTTTAGTTTACTAATATTTTTGAAAATTTTCTGCAGATTTTCTAAATTTAGCAGTTTTATTTTTGCTGTTTTTATCTAACTGCAACATTTTCAATTGTATTTCAAAATTTATCATTTTATTTCAGAAGTTATCAATTGTTTTTCAGATTTATCAATTGTATTTCAGAAATAATCAATTGAATTTCAGTTTCATCAATTGTATTGTAGAAGTTATAAATTGTTTTTCAGATTTACCAATTGTATTTCAGAAATAATCAATTTATTTCCAGTCTTATAGTTGCTTTTCAGAAATTATCAATTGATTTTCATATTTATCAATTGTATATCAGAAACTACCAATTGTATTTTAGAAATTATGAATTGTATTTCAGAAATTATCAAATGTATTTTACAAATAATCAATTGTATTTCAGAAACTGGCAATTGTATTTTAGAAATTGCCAACTGCATTTAAGAAATTATCAAATGTATTGCATTTCAATATTTTTTGAATCCGCTCACGTAATTACCCCCATGATAAAAAGAAATTAAAACATTACCCATATATGGAATAATATATGAATTCATATATGAAGATATATGGAATATATGAACCAATATATGAACCAATAAATGCAGTATATTATCATATATGGATTCATGCATTTGAATGTATTTACCCATATATGCTTCCATACATAGCATATATGTTCATATATGATCATACATTAAACCATATATGCTCATACTATGCTCATAAATGATACCATATATGACAATATATGAACATATATGAACATTTTTACCTGGGTATGCAAAATTTTCCAACGTTTTGAAAATAGTAAAAATCTTACATTAATTAAGTTGTGTACTTGATCGAACTTTTTAAGTTCCTGTTTTTTCTTAACAGGTACTAAAAGGAACTTAAAAACATATTTTTTAAGAAAACCACTCAACTAAATAGTATTTGTATAAAAAATTTTGCATCGCACTTATCCTGTACAGAAATAAAGACAAATTTGTGCATTGATTTTTAAAAATTTACAAGTAACCCGATTAAAAAAGATTATGTAATGACATATCTAATTTGATTAAATAGAATAACTAATCAGATACAATTTAATCCGAAAAATGGTGAATACAATTGTATCTACGTGGATGAAATTGGATTTAATTACTTTAAATTATATACAATTTAATCCGAATTTAGACCAGACATTATTGTATTAAATAATATCTTAATAGTTAAAATTTGATGCAATTAGGTCCAATTTAATCAAAATTTTGGAATTTCTGTTTTTATTAAATATTACACTGAAAAACAATAGGGGATTCACGTAAGGTTTCGTGTATCGTGTAAACTAAGCAAATCTAGTAACTTTTAGACTATTTATGTGAAACTGCCCAGGTGGAAAAATACGGTCGTGAAAACGTTTTAAAAGCATTTTAAAAGGTGGTACAAACGTTTTCAGAATATATCGATTTACAAGTTTAAAGCGTTTTGACAACGCCCAAAATGATAACCATGATTTACGGTGTGAGGGTGGTATTTTATAACGTTTTCAAAGCGTTGCAGAAAAAAAACTTTAAAATGCTTTTTCAACCGTCAAACTAGCATATGTAGAACATTCTGGTTTACAATTTCAGAGCATTGTGAAAACGACCAAAATGATAACCATGATTTACGGCCTCACGGTGGTATTTTATATCGTAGTCAAACCGTTCCAAAAACAAAGTACTATCTATCTCGACTATAAACATTATTACAACATACCAATTTTAACGCTGTCAAATCGTTAGAAAATAAACAAATGAAGTACTTTGTCATCGTTTTAAATACAAATATGGGAATATTTCCCTATAAACAATTTCACTGGAATTCAAGTTGAAAACATGTCCAATTCCAGCCCTGTTTTCTAGTTTGAAGGCTTGAATAAAACTTTAATTACATTTTATTTCAATAGCATACTCCAGCAAAAGGGAAACAAAAATTCAAGTTTGAACTATTTTTTTTAAATATACAAATGCTAGAATTTGAAATATACTTTACTTCAAGCAAAATTTAAAGCACTTGCATTTTTAAAACCTATGTGCTTATTGGGTTTTTGAAACATTTTTATATATTAACATTTTTTAATAAATTATATTTTATTAAATTTGAATTAAAATTTATTGTAAAGTTATGAAAAATACACTTAAATTGAAAAACTTAAACATAAAAAGTATCTTATTCAGGATTTTTAATTATTTAAAATATTACACAGAAAAAATGCTTGTACTGTTGGGTTATTCTCGACTAAAATTTTATCATATTAACAAACAAATCGGTTGTACAGTATTGTTCGAAACCTAAGCAACTTTTCCTAATAAAGTAATCAAAGTCCTACATATTCTTTTTAAATTGGTTTATACAAAATAACACTTTTAATTTTTATTATGTTATGTGCCTACATTCTAATAATAACAAGAAAAATTTAATTCCATTTCCTTGCCAGTAAAAAAAAAAACAAAAATGAAATTGACTCCATATATTGCTGTTGGAAACTTAAGCAACTTTCAGTACTTCCTATGATACCCTTTCTTGCATATGACCTCCGCACATAGTTTTGCCATAGAATCTATTAGATTTGATAGTGTTATGGTTGGTATTTATTCCCCCTCTGATTTTAAGCAATTAATCAGCTCCCGCTTATTACTAAAACGGCGAGTTCCGTCCCTGCGGTTCAAAATGCCGAATAGGTTTTCTATGGGAGTCAAGTCTGAAGATTGAGCTGGCCAATCCAATAATTGAATCCCATTAACAGGTAACCATTCTTTGACCTACTTTGACGAGAGTTTGGGTCATTATTACGCTGAAACACCCATAGAAGTGGCATTTCCAATTCGGCATATTGAAGCATGTGTTTGGCTTAAATATCCAAATAAACAAAGCGATCGATTTTTATTTGTATTTCAACAAAAGGCCAACTCCACTAGTCGAAAAGCAGGTCCACACCATTACATTTCCGCCCCCATGCATAATTGTTCCTTTACAATAACGCGGATGTAATCGTTTTCCCTTCGGTCTTCGAACGTGGCATACTTCATCTGAATTTAACAGGTTAAATTTGGACTTGTCGCTGAATAAAACTATTTTCCATTTTCCCACAGTCCAATTTGAGTGAGCTTTTGCAAAATCCAACCTTAAATTTCATAAAAGTAATGAAAATTAACGAATACGTTGCAAAATCATTTAGGCAAACCTCTTTTTTAAATGTTTCTTTGTCAGTATAGGTTTCTTAGACGGCATGAAGCTTCTCAAATTATTTTCCAATGATCGTTTTCTCACACTGCTCGAACTAATATTGAGATTAAGCTCACTCACAACATCTTTGGAAGAAATAAAGGGTTTTTTTTCATAATTAATCGGACAATTTTCAATCTGTTCGATGTGAAGTTTTTCGAGGTTGCCCTCTAGTATTGACTTTCTCTACTATTCCAGTAGCTTTGTACTTTTTAATTAGTAGCAAACTATTGATTTGTTAATGCTTAATTTGTTAGCTATAGAGAATTGCGAATGGCCCTTATTAAATAGTTCAAAAATTTTGAGCTTAAAATCGATTCCGTAACGTGTACGCGCCATAGCTGCACTTCTAAGTAATTGATTCTAAATCTACAGAAACAAAAAAAAATTAAATTTTCTTTGTCAAACTAAACGGGAATTAAATAAAAGTTTCAAAATTTTTGTTTATTTGTTGCAAAAAAATACAACAACAAAATAGTTGCTTAAGTTTCGAACAGCAATATATGGAGTCAATTTCACTTTTGTTTTTTTTTTAAAGTGTTATTTTGTATAAACCAATTTAAAAAGAATATGTAGGACTTTGATTACTTTATTAGGAAAAGTTGCTTAGGTTTCGAACAATACTGTATGTAGAAACATTTAACTTTTGATATCTCAATTTATAAATACAAGGATTAGCTCATGTCTGATTTGACAGATAATTAGTTTTATCCTTCCGCTGAACGAATATGGTTATGTATACGCTTGAACAACGCTGGAAAATATTGCGACTTACAGAAGATGCCGATTTTGTCATAAAAATCATCTTTTCAGATGAAGCTCATTTTGATCTTGGCGGGTATGTAAACAAGCAAAATTGTCGCATTTGGGGCACAGAAAACCCGCACGCATACATTGAAAAGCCGGTGCACCCAAAACGAGTCACTGTTTGGTGCGGATTTTGGTCCAGAGGCATAATTGCGCCATTTTTCTTCGAAAATGAGCAAGGAGTGGCCGTTACAGTCAATGACGATCGTTATCGGGCCATGTTGAACGAATTTTTGTTCACAAAAATTGAAGAGGAGGATATTGGCAACATTTGGTTTCAACAGGACGGCGCTACGTGTCACACAGCCGAAGCTACACTCGATGTTTTGCGCCCTGTTTTTGAAGATCGCATTATCAGCCGCAGAGCTGATGTCGTTTGGCCACCTCGAAGCTGCGATTTGACACCGTTGGACTATTATTTGTGGGGTGCCGTCAAAGATAAGTGTTACGCCGACAAGCCAGAGACAATTGACGCTTTAAAGGACAATATTCGTGAAGACATTGGTGAAATACAGCTGCACACAATCGATAATGTGCTTAAAAATTGGGCCGATCGTGTAGGCTACTGCATGGCCAGCCGAGGCAGCCATATGAATGAAATTATTTTCCATTATTAACCGGTAGGATTGTACTTTCAAATAAAAAAATAAATTTGAGAAAATATTCAGTAGTTCTTTTTTTACAGCATTTTCAAAAAAAAAAAAGTTATTTGGTGGACCCTGTATATTCTTTAAAAGTACTACTAAAGTACTTTTTGCAGACGTTAGAAAAACGCTTTAAAGTAATTTTTTCACAGTGTTTTTATTTCACAAACGGTTGTAAATTTTGTATGAAAAGCGCTCCTAAAATACTGTTTGTGAAGGTTCGAAAAGCAATCCAAAATAATGTTTTTCAACGCTGTAAAAACGCTTTTTTTTGTACCATTGACAACAAACCTTTCACAGCGCTTTGATTTTGTACCGTCTTCAATTTCCACCTGGGTGCATACATAAAAAGTATCTACTTATTAATCAGTACTTATAGGAGCTCAAGAATAATCCATAAAATAAAAAAATTCTAAATAAAATGAAATTTCAAATAATTTTCCATAAAACATTACTAGATTTTTCACTGAAGGTGAGATTTTCATTTTGAAAGTGAGAAAAGTTCAAATGAAGCTTTAATTTTTGGGCTATTCATTTTAAAATGAGAAAAATACATTAAAATTGTGATAAAAAATTTGACACGAGTTTTTAATAAAATTAAATGTCATGAAATAATCGTTTAAAAATGTTTTAAATTTGTAAATAATTACACAATTTTAGTCTGCTTGCGGGTAGACAATTTTTTGTTTTAATTTTTTTCATTTGTATTTCATGATATCCTTCAAGTCTATTAATAAATTCGGTGCTACGTTATTTATAAACCAAAATATTTACTTCAAAGAATTGGCTAACTTTTATTAATATGACCCAATATTCAATTTGAAAATTAAATAATCTGTTGTTTCGATGTAAATTTATAACATTTTAAATGAAAATGAATTTCAATTTGAATTTACTAAGATATTAAGAGTTCATTTGAAACAAGAATATACCATGGATTATATAGGGAAAATAAATGTTTCTTTTTTAAATCAATAGGCTTGTTTTGTTGCTATTACGGAATGCAAAATCCCGCAATTTTTAATTTCCCGGGAAAGCGGGAACTTTATTTTGAATTCCCGGGATCCCGCAAGGGAAGTAAATTAGAAAATATTTTATAATAATTAAAAAAATTTACAAAGAAAATGTCTTAAATACCTCAAATTTTCAGGATCGTGAAAAAGCTAAGGCGGTAAATGGTTTTTCTTAGAATTTCTTGGAATTTCAGTGGGAAAGAATTAATTTTATATTAGAAATTATATCAGTTTAATTATATATTTTTAAAAATTGAATAAAATAAAACAAATTCTTAGATCAAAAAACTTGTCGGTCAAAAAATAAAATAAACACAAAAATTAATATACACAGAACACATTTTGCTCATAAATATTATGAACAGCAGTCACTGATTCCAGTTCATAATAAGCGTGTTCGTTTACCTACTACAAGTTACTACTTTTACTACAGCTGGAAAAATTCAATACAAAAGGTAAACAAAACTTTCCAATTGTAGTAAAAGTAGTAAGAATTTCGAGTAAACGAACACACTGAATATGTATGAACAAATTCATACTATTTATAAATTATTTCAAAAATATTTGAGTTAACAAGTTTCTTTGCAGTAGAAAATTAATTGTCAATTAAATATTTTTATTTTCTTTGTAAAAGAACGATTTTTTTTAATTTACCGCTAATAAATATGATAGCGAATAAGATCAAAAGGTAAGCGCAATATTTTACATATATTTTTATGCATAAAATGTTGGTTTATAAAACAAGGCCATTTTCTTAACTCTGTTTCAGATTGCAAACATTTCTTCAGTTCAGTCGCATTCGTTTACTTGACGATAGAAACCAAGTTTGAGGCTGTAAGAAAACATGACATTCTATCTGCTGTGAATTTCCCAATACACCCCTACGGGAAATTTTAACAAACTGTCACCGAAGAGGCCCCTTTATATGAAATAGAGTGGTCACTTTTACATGGCGTTGTCATAGGAGGGGGAAATTGACCTGAAATCCCTGAACTTTGATTTTTATGATAGTTCAGTAACCTGTCCTAGGATGTGTCTTGTGAAATGTCACAAGGGGTCAATTTCCTCCTCCTATAACAACGCCATGTAAAAGTGACCAGTCTATTTCATATAAAGGGCCAGTTCGGTGACAATTTGTTAAAACTTCCCTTAGGGACGTTTTTGGTACCACAATGAATCTGTTCAGATCAATGAAATTGTATATGATATATTTTGTCATTGTAGCTCTTATTAATAATAAAAATGCATCAATTTTGTTGTAATCTAAGCATTTGCAT
>CATLKA010000130.1:0-7500 GCA_949987735.1 Leucophora obtusa
AAAGATCAATGATCGATATGCCATTATAGAATATATAAAAATATATTCAAGCACTATATATAATAAATCTATCAACACTTTATCAAATCAAAAGCATTTATTCTGTGTTAAAATGCAAGCAAAATAATTTGAATAAACTAAAAAGCTAATGATCTTATGATAAATATAATTGTATAACATTAATAGATTACAATGTCCATATATGGAAAAAATGCACACCATTATTATAATATTATTAATATTAAAATCATAATGATGAATTTTCCATAAAGGATATTCAGGTTCATCGGGCTTAACCTCTAAGCAGTTTCACGTACTATTTAACTCTCTATTCAGAGTTCTTTTCAACTTTCCCTCACGGTACTTGTTTACTATCGGTCTCATGGTTATATTTAGTTTTAGATGGAGTTTACCACCCACTTAGTGCTGCACTATCAAGCAACACGACTCTTTGGAAATGTCATCTAGTAATCATTAACGTTATACGGGCCTGGCACCCTCTGTGGGTAAATGGCCTCATTTAAGAAGGACTTAAATCGTTAATTTATCATACTAGAAATTTGACATTCCATACACTGCATCTCACATTTGCCATAAAGACAAAGTGACTTAGTGCTGAACTGATTTCTTTTCGCTCGCCGCTACTAAGAAAATCCTTGTTAGTTTCTTTTCCTCCCCTCATTAATATGCTTAAATTCAGGGGGTAATCCCATATGAGTTGAGGTTGTATAAATGAAAAATATTCTTGTTAAATATTTTGCGAATAAATAGAACACAACCATCATGAAATATAAATATTTTCTTAAAATTTCTGTTTAAATAAAAAAAAATTCTTTTAATAAAGAGGCAATTCTAGTTCATAAAATTTTTATGCTAGACCTTCCTCAATAAAAAAAGAATTTATATAAATATTTATATATTTCAAATTAGAGGTTTTTCTATCTTTAGCTATTAATATTATGAATATTCAAAAGAATATCCAGTAATATAATATGTGCTTAGAGAAAAAAAATTAGAAATCAATCTGTTTTTTTTTTTTTCAAGCAACTTGTTTGGCATAGTCTTACAACCCTCAACCATATGTAGTCCAAGCAGCACTTCAAAATTAATTAAAGTACCTTACAGCATGGACTGCGATATGCGTTCAAAATGTCGATGTTCATGTGTCCTGCAGTTCACACGATGACGCACAGTTTGCTGCGTTCTTCATCGACCCATGAGCCGAGTGATCCACCGCTTAGAGTGATAATTTTTTTATTTGATTTAAAAGGCATTGTCAGAAATATTTTTATTGAAAGAAATCAAAAATACACCAAAATAAATTGGCATATATCAATTCCTTCAATAATCTCTCTTCTAAACATACAAAGTTTGTTGCGAATGTCTTAGTTCTTTTAAAAAAAAGAACAAATTTTTAACTTATATAGAAAAATATAAGTACAACTATAATTGAATGTTTTTATTTTGCTTTATAAATTATTCTTTTTTAAATTTATAATTTTTTTTTTTTTATAAAGAGGTAATTCTACATAAATTTTAGTTGTCATATGACAATCAGTAGACCTTCCTCAGTATTAAAAAATTTTTTAATATTATTGGAAGAATATTTATAATATTATATATATATATATAAAATAATAAAGAGGTAAATTCTACATAAATTTTAGTGTCAAATAAAATGACATCAAGTAGACCTTCCTCAGTATTAAATATTTTTTATTTTTGTGTCATCAGTAAGGCTTTAAGTAAACCGACGTTCTTTTCCCTCAGTATGAAAATTGTAAAAATTTCTGAAAATATTTCATAAATATTTTCTTTTTGATGGGATTTTTTTCTTCAATATAAAATATTTTATAATTTATATAAAGAGGTAATTCTACATAAATTTTAGTGTCAATAAAATGACATCAAGTAGACCTTCCTCAGTATTAAATATTTTTTATTTTTGTGTCATCAGTAAGGCGTTAAGTAAACCGACGTTCTTTTCCCTCAGTATGAAATTGTAAAAATTTCTGAAAATATTTCATAAATATTTTCTTTTTGATGGGATTTTTTTCTTCAATATAAAATATTTTATAATTTATATAAAGAGGCAATTCTACATAAATTTTAGTGTCATATGACATCAAGTAGACCTTCCTTCCTTAGTATAAAAAAATTGAAGTTTTTTTGTTTTTGTTTGTTTGTTTTTTTTTTATATTTGTTATAATATAAAAAAAATAATAATATATAATAAATTATATATTTTTTTGTTTTATTTAACGGATAGGAACACATTAATGATCCTTCCGCAGGTTCACCTACGGAAACCTTGTTACGACTTTTACTTCCTCTAAATAATCAAGTTCGGTCAACTTTTGCGAAACATCCGTAACACACAAAAAGGCGTTACAGTGATCACGTCCGGAGACCTCACTAAATAATTCAATCGGTAGTAGCGACGGGCGGTGTGTACAAAGGGCAGGGACGTAATCAATGCGAGTTAATGACTCACACTTACTGGGAATTCCAAGTTCATGTGAACAGTTTCAGTTCACAATCCCAAGCATGAAAGTGGTTCAGCGGTTTACCCGGACCTCTCGGTCTAGGAAATACACGTTGATACTTTCATTGTAGCGCGCGTGCAGCCCAGGACATCTAAGGGCATCACAGACCTGTTATTGCTCAATCTCATTATTGCTAGACGCAATTTGTCCATTTAAGAAGCTAGTGTCCTTATAATGGGACAAACCAACAGGTACGGCTCCACTTTTATAAACACATTCAAACACTTACACATTTTACTGCGCTTATGAATGAAGGCTATAAAAGCTTCAACACCATAATCCTGAAAGCATCTATTTAATATATTTGAGTCTCGTTCGTTATCGGAATTAACCAGACAAATCACTCCACGAACTAAGAACGGCCATGCACCACCACCCATAGATTCGAGAAAGAGCTATCAATCTGTCTTACACACTTATGTTCGGACCTGGTAAGTTTTCCCGTGTTGAGTCAAATTAAGCCGCAGGCTCCACTCCTGGTGGTGCCCTTCCGTCAATTCCTTTAAGTTTCAGCTTTGCAACCATACTTCCCCCGGAGCCCAAAAGCTTTGGTTTCCCGGGAAGCGACTGAGAGAGCCATGATAGTAGCTACACCCAATTGCTAGCTGGCATCGTTTATGGTTAGAACTAGGGCGGTATCTGATCGCCTTCGAACCTCTAACTTTCGTTCTTGATTAATGAAAACATCTTTGGCAAATGCTTTCGCTTAAGTTAGTCTTACGACGGTCCAAGAATTTCACCTCTCGCGTCGTAATACTAATGCCCCCAAACTGCTTCTATTAATCATTACCTCTTGATCTAAAAACCAATGAAAGTAGAACAGAGGTCTTATTTCATTATTCCATGCACAAAATATTCAGGCATTTGGAGCCTGCTTTAAGCACTCTAATTTGTTCAAAGTAATTGTACCGGCCCACAACAACACTCGATGAAGAGCACTGAAGCAGGTTTAAATAGGAGGAATATGCATTAAATACAAGTATTCAATACATATAAGAACTCCACCGGTAATACGCTTACATACATAAGGTATAGTACAAACTACAATTATAGTTGTACTACCCGTATGAAGCACAAGTTCAACTACGAACGTTTTAACCGCAACAACTTTAATATACGCTATTGGAGCTGGAGTTACCGCGGCTGCTGGCACCAGACTTGCCCTCCAATAGGTCCTTGTTAAAGGATTTAAAGTGTACTCATTCCAATTACAGGGCCTCTAATATGAGTCCTGTATTGTTATTTTTCGTCACTACCTCCCCGAGCTGGGAGTGGGTAATTTACGCGCCTGCTGCCTTCCTTAGATGTGGTAGCCGTTTCTCAGGCTCCCTCTCCGGAATCGAACCCTGATTCCCCGTTACCCGTTGCAACCATGGTAGTCCTAGATACTACCATCAAAAGTTGATAGGGCAGACATTTGAAAGATCTGTCGTCGGTACGAGACCATACGATCTGCAAGTTATCTAGAGTTCAACCATAATAACGATCTTGCGATCGCTTGGTTTTAGCCTAATAAAAGCACACGTCCCAAAGGTCCGTGTTTATATTGCATGTATTAGCTCTAGAATTACCACAGTTATCCAAGTAACTGTTAACGATCTAAGGAACCATAACTGATATAATGAGCCTTTTGCGGTTTCACTTTTAATTCGTGTGTACTTAGACATGCATGGCTTAATCTTTGAGACAAGCATATAACTACTGGCAGGATCAACCAGAATAATGTTATTTTCAATTTTTGTATTATTGTGTTTCTTTATATCATCCATTTGCAGGATTGATATAATAATTTTTCATATTATAATAAAAAATTTTTGTTTAATACTTTATTTTCATATTACTTTTAATACCCATTGCAGCATATTATTATATTTTTCAATATATATGCATATTATGATGTGAAATTAAAAATTTCATCATTTTCATATTTTAAAAACTTTTTATAAATTTTTAAAAAATACCACTATAATTTTTTTATTTTTATTTTATATGTGTGTCTGTGAAAACATTCACACCACACAAAATAAAAAATATTATAAATGCACTGTTATTTTAATGCCTAGAAGAAATAAATTTCCAATAGACAACACATGCATCTAATTTTACAACATTGAATATGACCAGAAGATTAATTTGCCACAATCGAATCAAATCCATACGAGAAAAAAACCCGTAAAAACCAAAACGATGGACAGAAAAAATCAACGGTCGGTTTTTTCCTTTATATTAATAATATATAAATATATTAATAATATATTTTTTTTTTGACCAGAATAATGATACACAAAACAATAATATATAAAAATCATTAAAATGGTTCCTTTTCTTTTTAAATATTATAAAATCCCATATTTTCAGAGAAAATAATATTTTTTTGGGTGATACAACATTGAATATGACCAGAAGATTAAATTTGCCACAATCGAATCAAATCCATACGAGAAAAAAACCCGTAAAAACCAAAACGATGGACAGAAAAAATCAACGGTCGGTTTTTTTTCCTTTATATTAAAATAATATTATAAATATATTAATAATATATTTTTTTTTGACCAGAATAATGATACACAAAACAATAATATAAAAATCATTAAAATGGTTCCTTTTTCTTTTTAAATATTATAAAATCCCATATTTTCAGAGAAAATAATATTTTTTTGGGTGATACAACATTGAATATGACCAGAAGATTAATTTTGCCACAATCGAATCAAATCCATACGAGAAAAAACCCGTAAAAACCAAAACGATGGACAGAAAAAATCAACGGTCGGGGTTTTTTTCCTTTATATTAATATATAAATATATAATAATATATTTTTTTGACCAGAATAATGACACACAACAATAATATTAAAAAATCATTAAAATGGTTCCTTTTCTTTTTATTAAATATTAAAAAATCTCATTATATACAGAGAAAATAATATTTTTTTGGGTGATATTAGATTTATTAAAGGCAATTTTATACCTTAATATTGTATTTCTGTTTAATATTATATTTTCTTGCTTGTTAAATTTCAAAAAAGTTGGAAATCAAAACAACCATAAAAAAACACACATTTATCAATACTCGTCTGTTAGTGCACGCGGTCGTTACTTGTCGGCCACACAAGATAAGCGACTCGTTCACTAGCAGTAAAATACACATTCATCGTCAAAGCATTAGTAGTGTTTTCATGTATTTTCATACATTTTGTATGTGTTTGCTTGAGTTTTGTGATTGTAAACAACAAGCTACACTAGCGATGAAACGTAAAAGCATTGATGGTTGTTTGGTCTTGTGTGTTTCATTTACTTCGAATACAATGGAGCTTAACTATATTATTGCAACAATTAGTACCTGCAAAAAGATTTTGCATACTATTTAAAAAATAATAATAAATAAATAAAAAATATTTAGAAATAAAAAATGAATTTTATGTTTATCTTTATGAATTTTAATAATATTAGAAAATTTTTTTTTTTTTTTAATTCCAAAAAAAAAAATTTTTTTTTAAATATATAGAAAATATAATAAATATTATTTAATTTGATCAGTTTGATAATTTTAAAATGTATCGAAAATGGTTTCTATTTTTAAATTCATGTGTTTTTGATAAACCAAGATTTTATTAAAGTAGTTTTTATACCTCAATATTGTGTATTTCTTTTTATATTAATAATTTTCTATATTATTTTGTTTGGCCATTTTTATTATTTCTTCAATTATTATAAAGAGATAATTCTACATAAATTTTAGTAGTGTCATATGTCAACAACATCAAGTAGACCTTCCTCAATATGAAATTGTAAGATTTCTAAAAATATTTCATATATTTTATGGAAATATTTTCTTTTTGATTAAATTTTTTCTTTCTTTAATATAATATTTATATAAAGAGGCAATTCTACATAAATTTTAGTGTCATATGACATCAGTAGACCTTCCTTCTTCCTTCCTTAGTATAAAAATTTGCTGTGGTTTCGCTATTATTATTATTTTTATATATTTCTATATTTTTTTTTTATATATTTTATATATAGTTTAATTCTACTATTTTTTGTTTGGCCATTTTTATTATTTCTTCAATATTATTATAAAGAGGTAATTATTCTACATAAATTTTAGTGTCATATGACATCAAGTAGATCTTCCTCCTAAATATGAGAAATTGTTAGATTGTAAGAAATAATATAATAATATTCTTTCATTCCTTATTAAATTATGAAATGTATGAAGAAAAATTATATTTTATAAATATAAAGAATTAATATAATAATAAATAATTTTCTTTTATCGTCACAATTTCATATATCATACTATCTCAAAATAGTATTACAGATATTGAAAGAATTTTGTAAAAATGAATATTGAAAAATTCTTCAACTTTTGACATATACATATTATATCAAATATTTTCAATAAATGAATATTAACAAATATTTTCATATAAATTATACAGACAAATTAAAATTTACGGAAATGTATGAAGAAAAATTATATTTTATAAATATAAAGAATTAATATAATAATAATAATAATTTTCTTTTATCTTTACAATTTCATATATATTTAATAATGTACAATATAATATTATATTTTATCTCAAAATAGTATTACAGATATTGAAAGAATTTTGTAAAAATGAATATTGAAAAATTCTTCAACTTTTCACATATACATATTATATCAAATATTTTCAATAAATGAATATTAACAAATATTTTCATATAAATTATACAGACAAATTAAAATTTACGGAAATGTATGAAGAAAAATTATATTTTATAAATATAAAGAATTAATATAATAATAATAATAATTTTCTTTTATCGTTACAATTTCATATATATTTAATAATGTACAATATAATATTGTATTTTATCTCAAAATAGTATTACAGATATTGAAAGAATTTTGTAAAAATGAATATTGAAAAATTCTTCAACTTTTGACATATACATATTATAT
>CATLKA010000130.1:12500-15000 GCA_949987735.1 Leucophora obtusa
TATTTTACATAATCTTTAAATGCACCAGCTATCCTGAGGGAAACTTCGGAGGGAACCAGCTACTAGATGGTTCGATTGGTCTTTCGCCCCTATACTCAATTCTGACAATCGATTTGCACGTCAGAACTGTTTCGGTCTTCCATCAGGGTTTCCCCTGACTTCAACCTGATCAAGTATAGTTCACCATCTTTCGGGTCACAGCATATATGCTCAAGGTACGCTCTAGTTAGAGGTATAAATAATATAAATATTATTATACATAACTGTATAAGAACGCCCCGGGATTGAATTAATAGACTATAAAATAGTACTAAAAACTAATCCCATTATAAAAAAGTTATGTTAATTTCGCTATTAGGTTTTTAATTCCCAATAACTTGCAAATATGTTAGACTCCTTGGTCCGTGTTTCAAGACGGGTCCCGAAGGTATCCTGAATCTTTCGCATTGTTAATCATATAAGTGCATATAATTAAAACACAAAGATCAATGATCGATATGCCATTATAGAATATATAAAAATATATTCAAGCACTATATATAATAAATCTATCAACACTTTATCAAATCAAAAGCATTTATTCTGTGTTAAAATGCAAGCAAAATAATTTGAATAAACTAAAAAGCTAATGATCTTATGATAAATATAATTGTATAACATTAATAGATTACAATGTCCATATATGGAAAAAATGCACACCATTATTATAATATTATTAATATTAAAATCATAATGATGAATTTTCCATAAAGGATATTCAGGTTCATCGGGCTTAACCTCTAAGCAGTTTCACGTACTATTTAACTCTCTATTCAGAGTTCTTTTCAACTTTCCCTCACGGTACTTGTTTACTATCGGTCTCATGGTTATATTTAGTTTTAGATGGAGTTTACCACCCACTTAGTGCTGCACTATCAAGCAACACGACTCTTTGGAAATGTCATCTAGTAATCATTAACGTTATACGGGCCTGGCACCCTCTGTGGGTAAATGGCCTCATTTAAGAAGGACTTAAATCGTTAATTTATCATACTAGAAATTTGACATTCCATACACTGCATCTCACATTTGCCATAAAGACAAAGTGACTTAGTGCTGAACTGATTTCTTTTCGCTCGCCGCTACTAAGAAAATCCTTGTTAGTTTCTTTTCCTCCCCTCATTAATATGCTTAAATTCAGGGGGTAATCCCATATGAGTTGAGGTTGTATAAATGAAAAATATTCTTGTTAAATATTTTGCGAATAAATAGAACACAACCATCATGAAATATAAATATTTTCTTAAAATTTCTGTTTAAATAAAAAAAAATTCTTTTAATAAAGAGGCAATTCTAGTTCATAAAATTTTTATGCTAGACCTTCCTCAATAAAAAAAGAATTTATATAAATATTTATATATTTCAAATTAGAGGTTTTTCTATCTTTAGCTATTAATATTATGAATATTCAAAAGAATATCCAGTAATATAATATGTGCTTAGAGAAAAAAAATTAGAAATCAATCTGTTTTTTTTTTTTTCAAGCAACTTGTTTGGCATAGTCTTACAACCCTCAACCATATGTAGTCCAAGCAGCACTTCAAAATTAATTAAAGTACCTTACAGCATGGACTGCGATATGCGTTCAAAATGTCGATGTTCATGTGTCCTGCAGTTCACACGATGACGCACAGTTTGCTGCGTTCTTCATCGACCCATGAGCCGAGTGATCCACCGCTTAGAGTGATAATTTTTTTATTTGATTTAAAAGGCATTGTCAGAAATATTTTTATTGAAAGAAATCAAAAATACACCAAAATAAATTGGCATATATCAATTCCTTCAATAATCTCTCTTCTAAACATACAAAGTTTGTTGCGAATGTCTTAGTTCTTTTAAAAAAAAGAACAAATTTTTAACTTATATAGAAAAATATAAGTACAACTATAATTGAATGTTTTTATTTTGCTTTATAAATTATTCTTTTTTAAATTTATAATTTTTTTTTTTTTATAAAGAGGTAATTCTACATAAATTTTAGTTGTCATATGACAATCAGTAGACCTTCCTCAGTATTAAAAAATTTTTTAATATTATTGGAAGAATATTTATAATATTATATATATATATATAAAATAATAAAGAGGTAATTCTACATAAATTTTAGTGTCAAATAAAATGACATCAAGTAGACCTTCCTCAGTATTAAATATTTTTTATTTTTGTGTCATCAGTAAGGCTTTAAGTAAACCGACGTTCTTTTCCCTCAGTATGAAAATTGTAAAAATTTCTGAAAATATTTCATAAATATTTTCTTTTTGATGGGATTTTTTTCTTCAATATAAAATATTTTATAATTTATATAAAGAGGTAATTCTACATAAATTTTAGTGTCAATAAAATGACATCAAGTAGACCTTCCTCAGTATTAAATATTTTTTATTTTTGTGTCATCAGTAAGGCGTTAAGTAAACCGACGTTCTTTTCCCTCAGTATGAAATTGTAAAAATTTCTGAAAATA
>CATLKA010000130.1:17500-20000 GCA_949987735.1 Leucophora obtusa
TTTTATTTTATATGTGTGTCTGTGAAAACATTCACACCACACAAAATAAAAAATATTATAAATGCACTGTTATTTTAATGCCTAGAAGAAATAAATTTCCAATAGACAACACATGCATCTAATTTTACAACATTGAATATGACCAGAAGATTAATTTGCCACAATCGAATCAAATCCATACGAGAAAAAAAAACCCGTAAAAACCAAAACGATGGACAGAAAAAATCAACGGTCGGTTTTTTCCTTTATATTAATAATATATAAATATATTAATAATATATTTTTTTTTTGACCAGAATAATGATACACAAAACTATAATATAAAAATCATTAAAATGGTTCCTTTTTTTTTAAATATTATAAAATCCCATATTTTCAGAGAAAATAATATTTTTTTGGGTGATATATTACAACATTGAATATGACCAGAAGATTAATTTGCCACAATCGAATCAAAATCCATACGAGAAAAAAACCCGTAAAAACCAAAACGATGGACAGAAAAAATCAACGGTCGGTTTTTTTTCCTTTATATTAATATATATATAAATATATTAATAATATATTTCTTTTTGACCAGAATAATGATACACAAAACAATAATATAAAAATCATTAAAATGGTTCCTTTTTCTTTTTAAATATTATAAATCCCATATTTTCAGAGAAAATAATATTCTTTTGGGTGATACAACATTGAATATGACCAGAAGATTAATTTGCCACAATCGAATCAAATCCATACGAGAAAAACCCGTAAAAACCAAAACGATGGACAGAAAAAATCAACGGTCGGGGTTTTTTTCCTTTATATTAATATATAAATATATAATAATATATTTTTTTTGACCAGAATAATGACACACAACAATAATATTAAAAAATCATTAAAATGGTTCCTTTTCTTTTTATTAAATATTAAAATCCTCATATATACAGAGAAAATAATATTTTTTTGGGTGATATTAGATTTATTAAAGGCAATTTTATACCTTAATATTGTATTTCTGTTTAATATTATATTTTCTTGCTTGTTAAATTTCAAAAAAGTTGGAAATCAAAACAACCATAAAAAAACACACATTTATCAATACTCGTCTGTTAGTGCACGCGGTCGTTACTTGTCGGCCACACAAGATAAGCGACTCGTTCACTAGCAGTAAAATACACATTCATCGTCAAAGCATTAGTAGTGTTTTCATGTATTTTCATACATTTTGTATGTGTTTGCTTGAGTTTTGTGATTGTAAACAACAAGCTACACTAGCGATGAAACGTAAAAGCATTGATGGTTGTTTGGTCTTGTGTGTTTCATTTACTTCGAATACAATGGAGCTTAACTATATTATTGCAACAATTAGTACCTGCAAAAAGATTTTGCATACTATTTAAAAAATAATAATAAATAAATAAAAAATATTTAGAAATAAAAAATGAATTTTATGTTTATCTTTATGAATTTTAATAATATTAGAAAATTTTTTTTTTTTTTTAATTCCAAAAAAAAAAATTTTTTTTTAAATATATAGAAAATATAATAAATATTATTTAATTTGATCAGTTTGATAATTTTAAAATGTATCGAAAATGGTTTCTATTTTTAAATTCATGTGTTTTTGATAAACCAAGATTTTATTAAAGTAGTTTTTATACCTCAATATTGTGTATTTCTTTTTATATTAATAATTTTCTATATTATTTTGTTTGGCCATTTTTATTATTTCTTCAATTATTATAAAGAGATAATTCTACATAAATTTTAGTAGTGTCATATGTCAACAACATCAAGTAGACCTTCCTCAATATGAAATTGTAAGATTTCTAAAAATATTTCATATATTTTATGGAAATATTTTCTTTTTGATTAAATTTTTTCTTTCTTTAATATAATATTTATATAAAGAGGCAATTCTACATAAATTTTAGTGTCATATGACATCAGTAGACCTTCCTTCTTCCTTCCTTAGTATAAAAATTTGCTGTGGTTTCGCTATTATTATTATTTTTATATATTTCTATATTTTTTTTTATATATTTTATATATAGTTTAATTCTACTATTTTTTGTTTGGCCATTTTTATTATTTCTTCAATATTATTATAAAGAGGTAATTATTCTACATAAATTTTAGTGTCATATGACATCAAGTAAATCTTCCTCCTAAATATGAGAAATTGTTAGATTGTAAGAAATAATATAATAATATTCTTTCATTCCTTATTAAATTATGAAATGTATGAAGAAAAATTATATTTTATAAATATAAAGAATTAATATAATAATAAATAATTTTCTTTTATCGTCACAATTTCATATATCATCTCAAAATAGTATTACAGATATTGAAAGAATTTTGTAAAAATGAATATTGAAAAATTCTTCAACTTTTGACATATACATATTATATCAAATATTTTCAATAAATGAATATTTTCATATAAATTATACAGACAAATTAAAATTTACGGAAATGTATGAAGAAAAATTATATTTTATAAATA
>CATLKA010000130.1:25000-27500 GCA_949987735.1 Leucophora obtusa
GTTAATTTGGGCACCGTAACATTACGTTTGGTTCATCCCACAGCGCCAGTTCTGCTTACCAAAAGTGGCCCACTGGGCACATTATATCACAACCACTACCTTCATACCAAGAAAGGTGAGGTTCTTACCCATTTAAAGTTTGAGAATAGGTTAAGGTCGTTTCGACCCTAAGGCCTCTAATCATTCGCTTTACCAGATAAGATTATTTTACATAATCTTTAAATGCACCAGCTATCCTGAGGGAAACTTCGGAGGGAACCAGCTACTAGATGGTTCGATTGGTCTTTCGCCCCTATACTCAATTCTGACAATCGATTTGCACGTCAGAACTGTTTCGGTCTTCCATCAGGGTTTCCCCTGACTTCAACCTGATCAAGTATAGTTCACCATCTTTCGGGTCACAGCATATATGCTCAAGGTACGCTCTAGTTAGAGGTATAAATAATATAAATATTATTATACATAACTGTATAAGAACGCCCCGGGATTGAATTAATAGACTATAAAATAGTACTAAAAACTAATCCCATTATAAAAAAGTTATGTTAATTTCGCTATTAGGTTTTTAATTCCCAATAACTTGCAAATATGTTAGACTCCTTGGTCCGTGTTTCAAGACGGGTCCCGAAGGTATCCTGAATCTTTCGCATTGTTAATCATATAAGTGCATATAATTAAAACACAAAGATCAATGATCGATATGCCATTATAGAATATATAAAAATATATTCAAGCACTATATATAATAAATCTATCAACACTTTATCAAATCAAAAGCATTTATTCTGTGTTAAAATGCAAGCAAAATAATTTGAATAAACTAAAAAGCTAATGATCTTATGATAAATATAATTGTATAACATTAATAGATTACAATGTCCATATATGGAAAAAATGCACACCATTATTATAATATTATTAATATTAAAATCATAATGATGAATTTTCCATAAAGGATATTCAGGTTCATCGGGCTTAACCTCTAAGCAGTTTCACGTACTATTTAACTCTCTATTCAGAGTTCTTTTCAACTTTCCCTCACGGTACTTGTTTACTATCGGTCTCATGGTTATATTTAGTTTTAGATGGAGTTTACCACCCACTTAGTGCTGCACTATCAAGCAACACGACTCTTTGGAAATGTCATCTAGTAATCATTAACGTTATACGGGCCTGGCACCCTCTGTGGGTAAATGGCCTCATTTAAGAAGGACTTAAATCGTTAATTTATCATACTAGAAATTTGACATTCCATACACTGCATCTCACATTTGCCATAAAGACAAAGTGACTTAGTGCTGAACTGATTTCTTTTCGCTCGCCGCTACTAAGAAAATCCTTGTTAGTTTCTTTTCCTCCCCTCATTAATATGCTTAAATTCAGGGGGTAATCCCATATGAGTTGAGGTTGTATAAATGAAAAATATTCTTGTTAAATATTTTGCGAATAAATAGAACACAACCATCATGAAATATAAATATTTTCTTAAAATTTCTGTTTAAATAAAAAAAAATTCTTTTAATAAAGAGGCAATTCTAGTTCATAAAATTTTTATGCTAGACCTTCCTCAATAAAAAAAGAATTTATATAAATATTTATATATTTCAAATTAGAGGTTTTTCTATCTTTAGCTATTAATATTATGAATATTCAAAAGAATATCCAGTAATATAATATGTGCTTAGAGAAAAAAAATTAGAAATCAATCTGTTTTTTTTTTTTTCAAGCAACTTGTTTGGCATAGTCTTACAACCCTCAACCATATGTAGTCCAAGCAGCACTTCAAAATTAATTAAAGTACCTTACAGCATGGACTGCGATATGCGTTCAAAATGTCGATGTTCATGTGTCCTGCAGTTCACACGATGACGCACAGTTTGCTGCGTTCTTCATCGACCCATGAGCCGAGTGATCCACCGCTTAGAGTGATAATTTTTTTATTTGATTTAAAAGGCATTGTCAGAAATATTTTTATTGAAAGAAATCAAAAATACACCAAAATAAATTGGCATATATCAATTCCTTCAATAATCTCTCTTCTAAACATACAAAGTTTGTTGCGAATGTCTTAGTTCTTTTAAAAAAAAGAACAAATTTTTAACTTATATAGAAAAATATAAGTACAACTATAATTGAATGTTTTTATTTTGCTTTATAAATTATTCTTTTTTAAATTTATAATTTTTTTTTTTTTATAAAGAGGTAATTCTACATAAATTTTAGTTGTCATATGACAATCAGTAGACCTTCCTCAGTATTAAAAAATTTTTTAATATTATTGGAAGAATATTTATAATATTATATATATATATATAAAATAATAAAGAGGTAAATTCTACATAAATTTTAGTGTCAAATAAAATGACATCAAGTAGACCTTCCTCAGTATTAAATATTTTTTATTTTTGTGTCATCAGTAAGGCTTTAAGTAAACCGACGTTCTTTTCCCTCAGTATGAAAATTGTAAAAATTTCTGAAAATATTTCATAAATATTTTCTT
>CATLKA010000130.1:30000-32500 GCA_949987735.1 Leucophora obtusa
GGATTGATATAATAATTTTTCATATTATAATAAAAAATTTTTGTTTAATACTTTATTTTCATATTACTTTTAATACCCATTGCAGCATATTATTATATTTTTCAATATATATGCATATTATGATGTGAAATTAAAAATTTCATCATTTTCATATTTTAAAAACTTTTTATAAATTTTTAAAAAATACCACTATAATTTTTTTATTTTTATTTTATATGTGTGTCTGTGAAAACATTCACACCACACAAAATAAAAAATATTATAAATGCACTGTTATTTTAATGCCTAGAAGAAATAAATTTCCAATAGACAACACATGCATCTAATTTTACAACATTGAATATGACCAGAAGATTAATTTGCCACAATCGAATCAAATCCATACGAGAAAAAAAAACCCGTAAAAACCAAAACGATGGACAGAAAAAATCAACGGTCGGTTTTTTCCTTTATATTAATAATATATAAATATATTAATAATATATTTTTTTTTTGACCAGAATAATGATACACAAAACTATAATATAAAAATCATTAAAATGGTTCCTTTTCTTTTTAAATATTATAAAATCCCATATTTTCAGAGAAAATAATATTTTTTTGGGTGATATATTACAACATTGAATATGACCAGAAGATTAATTTGCCACAATCGAATCAAAATCCATACGAGAAAAAAACCCGTAAAAACCAAAACGATGGACAGAAAAAATCAACGGTCGGTTTTTTTTCCTTTATATTAATATATATATAAATATATTAATAATATATTTCTTTTTGACCAGAATAATGATACACAAAACAATAATATAAAAATCATTAAAATGGTTCCTTTTTCTTTTTAAATATTATAAATCCCATATTTTCAGAGAAAATAATATTCTTTTGGGTGATACAACATTGAATATGACCAGAAGATTAATTTGCCACAATCGAATCAAATCCATACGAGAAAAACCCGTAAAAACCAAAACGATGGACAGAAAAAATCAACGGTCGGGGTTTTTTTCCTTTATATTAATATATAAATATATAATAATATATTTTTTTTGACCAGAATAATGACACACAACAATAATATTAAAAAATCATTAAAATGGTTCCTTTTCTTTTTATTAAATATTAAAATCCTCATATATACAGAGAAAATAATATTTTTTTGGGTGATATTAGATTTATTAAAGGCAATTTTATACCTTAATATTGTATTTCTGTTTAATATTATATTTTCTTGCTTGTTAAATTTCAAAAAAGTTGGAAATCAAAACAACCATAAAAAAACACACATTTATCAATACTCGTCTGTTAGTGCACGCGGTCGTTACTTGTCGGCCACACAAGATAAGCGACTCGTTCACTAGCAGTAAAATACACATTCATCGTCAAAGCATTAGTAGTGTTTTCATGTATTTTCATACATTTTGTATGTGTTTGCTTGAGTTTTGTGATTGTAAACAACAAGCTACACTAGCGATGAAACGTAAAAGCATTGATGGTTGTTTGGTCTTGTGTGTTTCATTTACTTCGAATACAATGGAGCTTAACTATATTATTGCAACAATTAGTACCTGCAAAAAGATTTTGCATACTATTTAAAAAATAATAATAAATAAATAAAAAATATTTAGAAATAAAAAATGAATTTTATGTTTATCTTTATGAATTTTAATAATATTAGAAAATTTTTTTTTTTTTTTAATTCCAAAAAAAAAAATTTTTTTTTAAATATATAGAAAATATAATAAATATTATTTAATTTGATCAGTTTGATAATTTTAAAATGTATCGAAAATGGTTTCTATTTTTAAATTCATGTGTTTTTGATAAACCAAGATTTTATTAAAGTAGTTTTTATACCTCAATATTGTGTATTTCTTTTTATATTAATAATTTTCTATATTATTTTGTTTGGCCATTTTTATTATTTCTTCAATTATTATAAAGAGATAATTCTACATAAATTTTAGTAGTGTCATATGTCAACAACATCAAGTAGACCTTCCTCAATATGAAATTGTAAGATTTCTAAAAATATTTCATATATTTTATGGAAATATTTTCTTTTTGATTAAATTTTTTCTTTCTTTAATATAATATTTATATAAAGAGGCAATTCTACATAAATTTTAGTGTCATATGACATCAGTAGACCTTCCTTCTTCCTTCCTTAGTATAAAAATTTGCTGTGGTTTCGCTATTATTATTATTTTTATATATTTCTATATTTTTTTTTATATATTTTATATATAGTTTAATTCTACTATTTTTTGTTTGGCCATTTTTATTATTTCTTCAATATTATTATAAAGAGGTAATTATTCTACATAAATTTTAGTGTCATATGACATCAAGTAAATCTTCCTCCTAAATATGAGAAATTGTTAGATTGTAAGAAATAATATAATAATATTCTTTCATTCCTTATTAAATTATGAAATGTATGAAGAAAAATTATATTTTATAAATATAAAGAATTAATATAATAATAAATAATTTTCTT
>CATLKA010000130.1:45000-47500 GCA_949987735.1 Leucophora obtusa
AAAAATATTTCATATATTTTATGGAAATATTTTCTTTTTGATTAAATTTTTTCTTTCTTTAATATAATATTTATATAAAGAGGCAATTCTACATAAATTTTAGTGTCATATGACATCAGTAGACCTTCCTTCTTCCTTCCTTAGTATAAAAATTTGCTGTGGTTTCGCTATTATTATTATTTTTATATATTTCTATATTTTTTTTTATATATTTTATATATAGTTTAATTCTACTATTTTTTGTTTGGCCATTTTTATTATTTCTTCAATATTATTATAAAGAGGTAATTATTCTACATAAATTTTAGTGTCATATGACATCAAGTAGATCTTCCTCCTAAATATGAGAAATTGTTAGATTGTAAGAAATAATATAATAATATTCTTTCATTCCTTATTAAATTATGAAATGTATGAAGAAAAATTATATTTTATAAATATAAAGAATTAATATAATAATAAATAATTTTCTTTTATCGTCACAATTTCATATATCATACTATCTCAAAATAGTATTACAGATATTGAAAGAATTTTGTAAAAATGAATATTGAAAAATTCTTCAACTTTTGACATATACATATTATATCAAATATTTTCAATAAATGAATATTAACAAATATTTTCATATAAATTATACAGACAAATTAAAATTTACGGAAATGTATGAAGAAAAATTATATTTTATAAATATAAAGAATCAATATAATAATAATAATAATTTTCTTTTATCTTTACAATTTCATATATATTTAATAATGTACAATATAATATTATATTTTATCTCAAAATAGTATTACAGATATTGAAAGAATTTTGTAAAAATGAATATTGAAAAATTCTTCAACTTTTGACATATACATATTATATTAAATATTTTCAATAAATGAATATTAACAAATATTTTCATATAAATTATACAGACAAATTAAAATTTACGGAAATGTATGAAGAAAAATTATATTTTATAAATATAAAGAATTAATATAATAATAATAATTTTCTTTTATCGTCACAATTTCATATATATTTAATAATGTACAATATAAAATTATATTTTATCTCAAAATAGTATTACAGATATTGAAAGAATTTTGTAAAAATGAATATTGAAAAATTCTTCAACTTTTGACATATACATATTATATCAAATATTTTCAATAAATGAATATTAACAAATATTTTCATATAAATTATACAGACAAATTAAAATTTACGGAAATGTATGAAGAAAAATTATATTTTATAAATATAAAGAATTAATATAATAATAATAATTTTCTTTTATCGTCACAATTTCATATATATTTAATAATGTACAATATAAAATTATATTTTATCTCAAAATAGTATTACAGATATTGAAAGAATTTTGTAAAAATGAATATTGAAAAATTCTTCAACTTTTGACATATACATATTATATCAAATATTTTCAATAAATGAATATTAACAAATATTTTCATATAAATTATACAGACAAATTAAAATTTACGGAAATGTATGAAGAAAAATTATATTTTATAAATATAAAGAATTAATATAATAATAATAATTTTCTTTTATCGTCACAATTTCATATATATTTAATAATGTACAATATAAAATTATATTTTATCTCAAAATAGTATTACAGATATTGAAAGAATTTTGTAAAAATGAATATTGAAAAATTCTTCAACTTTTGACATATACATATTATATCAAATATTTTCAATAAATGAATATTAACAAATATTTTCATATAAATTATACAGACAAATTAAAATTTACGGAAATGTATGAAGAAAAATTATATTTTATAAATATAAAGAATTAATATAATAATAATAATTTTCTTTTATCGTCAGAATTTCATATTTTTGAAATAATAATTTGGCCAT
Source organism: Leucophora obtusa (assembly GCA_949987735.1). Taxonomy (NCBI): domain Eukaryota; kingdom Metazoa; phylum Arthropoda; class Insecta; order Diptera; family Anthomyiidae; genus Leucophora; species Leucophora obtusa. The sequence continues at coordinate 46,884 of CATLKA010000130.1, forward strand.
AATTATTATTTCTTAAATATTATAATAAAGAGGTAATTCTACATAAATTTTAGTGTCATCATATGACATCAATCAGTAGACCTTCCTCAGTATTAAAAATTTTTAATATTTTTGAAATATTTGCTTTTTAAAAAATATATTTAAATTTTTTCTTTCAATGAGTGGGTAATTATTTAACGTTTAAAGAAGAAAAACATATAATTATATATTTTTTGTGTATTCTTTTTTCTTTCTTCAATATAATATTTATATAAAGAGGCAATTCTACATAGATTTTAGTGTCATATGACATCAGTAGATCTTCCTTCCTTAGTATAAATATAAAGAATTAATATATTTTTTTTAAATATTTTTGAAATAATAATTTGGCCATTTTTATTATTTCTTCAATATTATAAATAAAGAGGTAATTCTACATAAATTTTAGTGTCATATGACGACGACATCAGTAGACCTTCCTCAGTATTAAAAATTTTTAATATTTTTGAATTATTTTCTTTTTAAAAAATATATTTCAATTTTTTCTTTCAATGAATGGGTAATTATTTACGTTCAAAGAAGAAAAACATATAATTTTATATTTTTTGTGTATTCTTTTTTCTTTCTTTAATATAATA
>CATLKA010000130.1:52500-58368 GCA_949987735.1 Leucophora obtusa
GCCATAAAGACAAAGTGACTTAGTGCTGAACTGATTTCTTTTCGCTCGCCGCTACTAAGAAAATCCTTGTTAGTTTCTTTTCCTCCCCTCATTAATATGCTTAAATTCAGGGGGTAATCCCATATGAGTTGAGGTTGTATAAATGAAAAATATTCTTGTTAAATATTTTGCGAATAAATAGAACACAACCATCATGAAATATAAATATTTTCTTAAAATTTCTGTTTAAATAAAAAAAAAATTCTTTTAATAAAGAGGCAATTCTAGTTCATAAAATTTTTATGCTAGACCTTCCTCAATAAAAAAAGAATTTATATAAATATTTATATATTTCAAATTAGAGGTTTTTCTATCTTTAGCTATTAATATTATGAATATTCAAAAGAATATCCAGTAATATAATATGTGCTTAGAGAAAAAAAATTAGAAATCAATCTGTTTTTTTTTTTCAAGCAACTTGTTTGGCATAGTCTTACAACCCTCAACCATATGTAGTCCAAGCAGCACTTCAAAATTAATTAAAGTACCTTACAGCATGGACTGCGATATGCGTTCAAAATGTCGATGTTCATGTGTCCTGCAGTTCACACGATGACGCACAGTTTGCTGCGTTCTTCATCGACCCATGAGCCGAGTGATCCACCGCTTAGAGTGATAATTTTTTTATTTGATTTAAAAGGCATTGTCAGAAATATTTTTATTGAAAGAAATCAAAAATACACCAAAATAAATTGGCATATATCAATTCCTTCAATAATCTCTCTTCTAAACATACAAAGTTTGTTGCGAATGTCTTAGTTCTTTTAAAAAAAAGAACAAATTTTTAACTTATATAGAAAAATATAAGTACAACTATAATTGAATGTTTTTATTTTGCTTTATAAATTATTCTTTTTTAAATTTATAATTTTTGTTTTTTTATAAAGAGGTAATTCTACATAAATTTTAGTTGTCATATGACAATCAGTAGACCTTCCTCAGTATTAAAAATTTTTTTAATATTATTGGAAGAATATTTATAATATTATATATATATATATAAAATAATAAAGAGGTAATTCTACATAAATTTTAGTGTCAATAAAATGACATCAAGTAGACCTTCCTCAGTATTAAATATTTTTTATTTTTGTGTCATCAGTAAGGCGTTAAGTAAACCGACGTTCTTTTCCCTCAGTATGAAATTGTAAAAATTTCTGAAAATATTTCATAAATATTTTCTTTTTGATGGGATTTTTTTCTTCAATATAAAATATTTTATAATTTATATAAAGAGGTAATTCTACATAAATTTTAGTGTCAATAAAATGACATCAAGTAGACCTTCCTCAGTATTAAATATTTTTTATTTTTGTGTCATCAGTAAGGCGTTAAGTAAACCGACGTTCTTTTCCCTCAGTATGAAATTGTAAAAATTTCTGAAAATATTTCATAAATATTTTCTTTTTGATGGGATTTTTTTCTTCAATATAAAATATTTTATAATTTATATAAAGAGGCAATTCTACATAAATTTTAGTGTCATATGACATCAAGTAGACCTTCCTTCCTTAGTATAAGTTTTTTTGTTTTTGTTTGTTTGTTTGTTTGTTTTTTTTTTATATTTGTTATAATATAAAAAAAATAAAAATATATAATAAATTATATATTTTTTTGTTTTATTTAACGGATAGGAACACATTAATGATCCTTCCGCAGGTTCACCTACGGAAACCTTGTTACGACTTTTACTTCCTCTAAATAATCAAGTTCGGTCAACTTTTGCGAAACATCCGTAACACACAAAAAGGCGTTACAGTGATCACGTCCGGAGACCTCACTAAATAATTCAATCGGTAGTAGCGACGGGCGGTGTGTACAAAGGGCAGGGACGTAATCAATGCGAGTTAATGACTCACACTTACTGGGAATTCCAAGTTCATGTGAACAGTTTCAGTTCACAATCCCAAGCATGAAAGTGGTTCAGCGGTTTACCCGGACCTCTCGGTCTAGGAAATACACGTTGATACTTTCATTGTAGCGCGCGTGCAGCCCAGGACATCTAAGGGCATCACAGACCTGTTATTGCTCAATCTCATTATTGCTAGACGCAATTTGTCCATTTAAGAAGCTAGTGTCCTTATAATGGGACAAACCAACAGGTACGGCTCCACTTTTATAAACACATTCAAACACTTACACATTTTACTGCGCTTATGAATGAAGGCTATAAAAGCTTCAACACCATAATCCTGAAAGCATCTATTTAATATATTTGAGTCTCGTTCGTTATCGGAATTAACCAGACAAATCACTCCACGAACTAAGAACGGCCATGCACCACCACCCATAGATTCGAGAAAGAGCTATCAATCTGTCTTACACACTTATGTTCGGACCTGGTAAGTTTTCCCGTGTTGAGTCAAATTAAGCCGCAGGCTCCACTCCTGGTGGTGCCCTTCCGTCAATTCCTTTAAGTTTCAGCTTTGCAACCATACTTCCCCCGGAGCCCAAAAGCTTTGGTTTCCCGGGAAGCGACTGAGAGAGCCATGATAGTAGCTACACCCAATTGCTAGCTGGCATCGTTTATGGTTAGAACTAGGGCGGTATCTGATCGCCTTCGAACCTCTAACTTTCGTTCTTGATTAATGAAAACATCTTTGGCAAATGCTTTCGCTTAAGTTAGTCTTACGACGGTCCAAGAATTTCACCTCTCGCGTCGTAATACTAATGCCCCCAAACTGCTTCTATTAATCATTACCTCTTGATCTAAAAACCAATGAAAGTAGAACAGAGGTCTTATTTCATTATTCCATGCACAAAATATTCAGGCATTTGGAGCCTGCTTTAAGCACTCTAATTTGTTCAAAGTAATTGTACCGGCCCACAACAACACTCGATGAAGAGCACTGAAGCAGGTTTAAATAGGAGGAATATGCATTAAATACAAGTATTCAATACATATAAGAACTCCACCGGTAATACGCTTACATACATAAGGTATAGTACAAACTACAATTATAGTTGTACTACCCGTATGAAGCACAAGTTCAACTACGAACGTTTTAACCGCAACAACTTTAATATACGCTATTGGAGCTGGAGTTACCGCGGCTGCTGGCACCAGACTTGCCCTCCAATAGGTCCTTGTTAAAGGATTTAAAGTGTACTCATTCCAATTACAGGGCCTCTAATATGAGTCCTGTATTGTTATTTTTCGTCACTACCTCCCCGAGCTGGGAGTGGGTAATTTACGCGCCTGCTGCCTTCCTTAGATGTGGTAGCCGTTTCTCAGGCTCCCTCTCCGGAATCGAACCCTGATTCCCCGTTACCCGTTGCAACCATGGTAGTCCTAGATACTACCATCAAAAGTTGATAGGGCAGACATTTGAAAGATCTGTCGTCGGTACGAGACCATACGATCTGCAAGTTATCTAGAGTTCAACCATAATAACGATCTTGCGATCGCTTGGTTTTAGCCTAATAAAAGCACACGTCCCAAAGGTCCGTGTTTATATTGCATGTATTAGCTCTAGAATTACCACAGTTATCCAAGTAACTGTTAACGATCTAAGGAACCATAACTGATATAATGAGCCTTTTGCGGTTTCACTTTTAATTCGTGTGTACTTAGACATGCATGGCTTAATCTTTGAGACAAGCATATAACTACTGGCAGGATCAACCAGAATAATGTTATTTTCAATTTTTGTATTGTGTTTCTTTATATCATCCATTTGCAGGATTGATATAATAATTTTTCATATTATAATAAAAAATTTTTGTTTAATACTTTATTTTCATATTACTTTTAATACCCATTGCAGCATATTATAATATTTTTCAATATATATGCATATTATGATGTGAAATTAAAAATTTCATCATTTTCATATTTTAAAAACTTTTTATAAATTTTTAAAAAATACCACTATAATTTTTTTATTTTTATTTTATATGTGTGTCTGTGAAAACATTCACACCACACAAAATAAAAAATATTATAAATGCACTGTTATTTTAATGCCTAGAAGAAATAAATTTCCAATAGACAACACATGCATCTAATTTTACAACATTGAATATGACCAGAAGATTAATTTGCCACAATCGAATCAAATCCATACGAGAAAAAAACCCGTAAAAACCAAAACGATGGACAGAAAAAAATCAACGGTCGGTTTTTTCCTTTATATTAATAATATATAAATATATTAATAATATATTTTTTTTTTGACCAGAATAATGATACACAAAACAATAATATAAAAATCATTAAAATGGTTCCTTTTCTTTTTAAATATTATAAAAATCCCATATTTTCAGAGAAAATAATATTTTTTTGGGTGATATATTACAACATTGAATATGACCAGAAGATTAAATTTGCCACAATCGAATCAAATCCATACGAGAAAAAAACCCGTAAAAACCAAAACGATGGACAGAAAAAATCAACGGTCGGTTTTTTTTCCTTTATATTAATAATATATAAATATATTAATAATATATTTTTTTTTGACCAGAATAATGATACACAAAACAATAATATAAAAATCATTAAAATGGTTCCTTTTTCTTTTTAAATATTATAAAATCCCATATTTTCAGAGAAAATAATATTTTTTTGGGTGATACAACATTGAATATGACCAGAAGATTAATTTGCCACAATCGAATCAAATCCATACGAGAAAAAACCCGTAAAAACCAAAACGATGGACAGAAAAAATCAACGGTCGGGGTTTTTTTCCTTTATATTAATATATAAATATATAATAATATATTTTTTTGACCAGAATAATGACACACAACAATAATATTAAAAAATCATTAAAATGGTTCCTTTTCTTTTTATTAAATATTAAAATCTCATATAATACAGAGAAAATAATATTTTTTTGGGTGATATTAGATTTATTAAAGGCAATTTTATACCTTAATATTGTATTTCTGTTTAATATTATATTTTCTTGCTTGTTAAATTTCAAAAAAGTTGGAAATCAAAACAACCATAAAAAAACACACATTTATCAATACTCGTCTGTTAGTGCACGCGGTCGTTACTTGTCGGCCACACAAGATAAGCGACTCGTTCACTAGCAGTAAAATACACATTCATCGTCAAAGCATTAGTAGTGTTTTCATGTATTTTCATACATTTTGTATGTGTTTGCTTGAGTTTTGTGATTGTAAACAACAAGCTACACTAGCGATGAAACGTAAAAGCATTGATGGTTGTTTGGTCTTGTGTGTTTCATTTACTTCGAATACAATGGAGCTTAACTATATTATTGCAACAATTAGTACCTGCAAAAAGATTTTGCATACTATTTAAAAAATAATAATAAATAAATAAAAAATATTTAGAAATAAAAAATGAATTTTATGTTTATCTTTATGAATTTTAATAATATTAGAAAATTTTTTTTTTTTTTTAATTCCAAAAAAAAAAATTTTTTTTTAAATATATAGAAAATATAATAAATATTATTTAATTTGATCAGTTTGATAATTTTAAAATGTATCGAAAATGGTTTCTATTTTTAAATTCATGTGTTTTTGATAAACCAAGATTTTATTAAAGTAGTTTTTATACCTCAATATTGTGTATTTCTTTTTATATTAATAATTTTCTATATTATTTTGTTTGGCCATTTTTATTATTTCTTCAATTATTATAAAGAGATAATTCTACATAAATTTTAGTAGTGTCATATGTCAACAACATCAAGTAGACCTTCCTCAATATGAAATTGTAAGATTTCTAAAAATATTTCATATATTTTATGGAAATATTTTCTTTTTGATTAAATTTTTTCTTTCTTTAATATAATATTTATATAAAGAGGCAATTCTACATAAATTTTAGTGTCATATGACATCAGT